>VZTO01026832.1:22187-38440 GCA_013400615.1 Syrrhaptes paradoxus
CAACCGCCGCCGCGCCCGGCGGCCGCTCCCGTGGTGGGGGCCCTGGTGGCGCGGGTGGGCGCTGCCGGGGGGCCACGGCCCGTGGCGCCCAAGGGGCCGCCCGCAGCCACCCTCCAATTACCGGCCAACTTCCAGCTGCCCCCAGGTGAGTGAGGGGGCGGCCGCCCTCACGGGCTGCCTCAGCTTCGGGCTGCGTCCCGTGTCGCGACTTACCTGGCATGTCGCGCTCCTTGGTGCCGGGGAGCGGGTCGGGAGGACGGGGCGGCAGCCGGGAGCCCTTTGCCCAGCGCTTGCGAAGGAGGGGCAGGGCGGCGGGGCGAGCGCGGGAGGGGCTGGTTCACGGGTGTGCGGAAGGTTTGGGGCGAGTTGCGTTTCTGCCCCGAATTTGTGGGAGTTGCGGTGTTTGTCAGCACGGGGCATTCCGAATGTTCAATGGGTTCAGTCAGTCAGCACGGGGCTGCTTGTAGCATCCGAGATGCTTATGGCACATCTGGAGGATGGATCTGGAAGTCTCTGGATCAGGACAACTTTTTACTTTGCTGGATAGCACCAGGAGCCCGAGGACTCGCCAAAAACTCCGTGGCAATGGTACCTTCGTTTGTGACTTGAAAAAGACTAATTGAGGCTTTCGTGGAGCGGGGATGAAGGAGTAACGCGGGAAGCGTGAGCGGGGGCTGCGGCTGCACAGTCACTGCCACTGTCCGCGCGGGTCACACCGCTCGGGCTCCCCCGCCAAGCTGCTCCCGGGGACTTGTTTTCGCTCTTACAGCCAGGCCGATGTGAACCGTTATTGCAACAAAATACTACCCTGCAGAAGGAGCAGAAAGTTGAAATGTCATTACGTGTTGCCCCTTGAAATGCTTTCATTATTCTGTAAAGTCTGTTTGGGAAGCAAAGAGTTTAGAGACGTGCCACACTTACAGATGTGCTTCCTACAGCGGCGAAGAAAATACCAATGTAGGAATTGTAACGGTGGCTTAGTACTTGAGTGGAGGGTTAGCCAGAGCTCCTACCTGCACTTTCTCACAAGAGGAGGAAGATGCTGTTGGTTTGGAACTTCTTGCCCTTCCCTGTCAGGCTGTGTTTAAATGCTTTTTAATAAAGAAAGTGACTCTGATTCCAGTGGTCTTGTTCCGCTATATTGAGACCCCAACATTTGTAATCACTTTATTGCTATTGTTGCTATAATTATTTCCTGCCAGGACAGTTCCTTTCTTGGAGCATCTGTTGCAATTACTTTCAGGTAGGATGTTGCCTAAAAGGATGACTGGTTTTCTATTAATTTCTGTGCTACTGGTGCATATTTGCATTTTTTTCCTTTTTTTCTTTCTTTCTTCTCCTCCTCTGCTCCCCGTCCCATGTTTATCAAAGACATGCACCTCTCAAGGAAATAGATGGTGGTAAAGTAATTAGAAAAAATTGTCTTTAATCAGTAAGTTTCATTGTAAATTTCCCGGCACTCACATGATGCTATGATGTCTGAGTAGTCAGCAGTCAAAGATGAGTCTAAATCCTTTCCTCTGAAATGAACCATGATGTAAATAATTTTTTTTTGTAGCAGGGTCCCTAGCAAATTGAATTTAGCATTTAGCAAATCGAATATTTTGGCTTTCTGGAATGTATTGGCATTCAGTTAAACATCCTTCTGTGAATGCTCATGTGAGTTGCTTGTAGTTTGGGAATGACAAGTTAGCAAAACTTTTGTTTTTCCTAGTAGCTTGATTTGATTACATCACGGTATCCTCCTGAACGTCATGACTTGGATGGTGGCAGTAGGCAGATGTAAGGAAAGTAGCATTACCCTTCAGTTGCATCAGCTTGTTTTCCTCACTCCTGGGACAAGAAACAAAAGCATGCAGACTTTGTATTGGAAGTTCAGAGGTGCCAGTACTGTGTACAGCATTGTAAATTGAAAGTAACTATATGGAGTTTAATGCTTCATGAGGAGCACAGAAATTGTTGGATTTCAAATGGATCAGTGTTTCAGGGAAACTTCTCTAAATAATTGTCCAAAGGACGATTTAAATATGCATTCTGGCTTGAATGTTAGTATTCTACCTCTGTCTTCTGTGTCAATTCAATTGTTAATGAATAATAAAGTCGTTCAGAAACTTAAATACAAGATGCATACCATTAAAGCTACAAGTGTTAGCTTGCTTAGAAAAGAAAGTAGAATAAAATACCAGATTCTTAAGGTTGAGAAGTTTGTATTTCAAATAAATTGCAAAATCTAGCTACTCAGGATAGAACACAGAGGGGAGAATGCACTTGGCTTTAAAATCGCGGCATTCAACCTGTGGCACCTGTTAAAAATGGATACCGAGAGCATCCTCTCCTTGAGTTTCAAAGGGAGGTATTTGAACTGACTTGTTCTGAGGACGGCTGGACAGCACTGCCCTTACTGGTCAGCCTGGTGTGTGACCTGCCGCAGGCAATACTGCTGTGTTTCTACAGGGCTGCAGTCTGGGGAGGGCATCAGGGGAGCTGCGTTTGGCCCCGTGGCTTGTAGGGTGGTGGAGGTTCATGGACGTCGTGGATTTAGGCTGTTCTTTCTCTTCCATCTCTACCTCCCCCTCCCTCTTGCCCAGAATAAAGCCTGGCAGTGGGAAAGGCAGTGGCTGGTATGGCCTCACCTCTCTGATCATGGATTGTCCTTCTGCCAAGTTCCACTTTACCTGGTTGCCCAGGGAAGATCACTCAGCTTCCAAATTCTCAAGGTCTTGCAGGACCCAGACGTGCTCATGAGTAGCAAGGGGTTTTTCACCACCTTCCTGTGTTTTCCTCTGCAAAATGCTGATTTTTGGCTGAGCAGTCAGCTGGTACATAAGGCCTTCCTCCTTCACCTTGGGGGTATCTCCTGTACTAGCAGTCAGGAGGTGTGAGTCCACCCCCGGCTTATGGCTGCCCACCTCTGGGGGTTTTAGCATGCGACAGGGCTCCAGCTGGGGACTATGTATGTCCTTTGTACACCTTCAGGTGGACAGATTCTGCCTTGAAGGTTTGGTTGTGGCATTTTGACCTTACATATCATCACCTCTTAGACGGAATCGTTGGGCTCTGTCCTCCTAAATGGAGAGAACTTGTATGACCTACCAAAGGGACCTTTCCTCGATGGCCCTCTGTTAACAAACACCTTAGCAGCATTTCAGAAGGTTTCAGAAGGTAGCAAAGTGGTCTGTGGGACTGGCAGAGAGCAGACCTGCGCTGCAAGTGCAGCACGGCCGCAGTCCTGAGCTCTGTGATCGTGTGCTCTGTGCTGATGCTCCTAAAACTGCAAATGACTTGTGTCGTGAACCATCTGCTCAACAAGAAATTGTGTCCTTGGTTAACTTGAGCTTAATGTTGGGGGGGAAATGGTTGGGCTGTGCTGTTGAGAGGCGAAAATAGTTAAAAGCTTGGGAAGGGGAAGGAGTGACAAGGTTTCCATGGGCCATGATGAATGTCTATAGCTCACCTTAGTGTGTTTGGGCCCCACACTGCTTTGGAGAAGTAGAGGACAGAAAGGAAGCATAAAAATAACATTGTTCTCCACTTGCTTTTCTTTCTTTACATTTCTTGAACTTAGTTTTCTGTCCCTTCAGTGTCTGTTCTTGTGGCTTTCCTGCTGTCCCTCAAATGCTCATTACAAACAGGCGTTGAAAGGACAATTAGCAGATTTATCTGCTTCTCTTGTGGAGAGATGAGAAAATACAGAACTCAGCTGGATGCTGGGGCTCCTCTGTTGTAGCCTTGGAGTCTACTTATAGCAGGAAGCTCTTCAAAAAGTTCACCTGATGCCACTGCTGCTGGTTACAGGGCTGTGAGAGCAGCTGCCAGTGCTCCTCACTGTAGCATCAGCTGCCTCTGTGCATATTTCTGGTTTATATTCTCCATTATTTCTAACACAATGGGCCTGAACAAGGATGATGTCAGCAAAGAGAAGTTAATTTACAGTAGTAAGCTGGTGGAAGGCATGGCTGCCCTATAAAATTTCCTTTGCACTTGACTTGGAGGGGAATGGTGGCAGGTACAGGTTCTTGGTTTCTGTTTGCAGCTCAGTTGTCTTTGTTTGGATGTTTTGGTTTGTCCCTGGTGGGTTTTCGGTTGCCTACAGCTTATCCAGGCTGATAGCGGGTAACCATTCAGAAAGCACAACCGCTGTTCGTGGCAGGTGGCCAGGGGCAGGCAGTCAGCGTGTGGGCACGTGGCAGTGGGAGGGAGAGAGCTGATGCGGGTATCCCAAAACTGCTGCGGCGTGGTGCAGAGCCTGATCACATTTGGTTTCTCTTAATTGTTTATAGAAACTAAGGTAACCTGAAGAGGTAAGGACTGATAAACGTCTGGGTGCTGCTGCCTTCTGCTTTTGAAGTTGGCCTAATACCTCTCAAGTACAGTACTCTGGACCTCCCTTGTGATATTCTAGTTGTTATTTCTCTGTTGTAAAGCCACATGAAGCATTTGATATTTCCATCTGGTCCTTCACTTTGGAATAGGACGTAGTACTGATTTTAAAATACTTCTTAGTTTATGTTTTGTTTGGGTAGGAGGCGGCTATCCAAAAATTTCCTGTTTCAATAAGACAAAAAAAACTTAGAAGCTCCTTCAAAGTCTGCAGTTTCTGGGTGTCGATTATCTCATGAAGTCTGAGCTTAATACTTGTGCTGTAGGATGACCAGTAGGGGCTAAATGATATGTGGTTGCAACGTTTTATATCCCGATAGTGTCTTCTGTTTAGCAGGCTTCTCAGGATGGATTCTTTGCAAACTTCTCTCTTCACATTAGGTGACACCAGTCAACTTATTCTGCAAAGCTTTGGCAGGCTTGAGGAGCCAAGTCAAACTTAAAAAATAGTGAGTAATTGTCTTCTACTGTAACCAGCAGAAATTTCAGCTGCTCTATAGGACTTGATTTTGCTTTCAGAACTGAATGTGTCTAGCAAAACAATGCCTTCGTATTATTAAATGCATAGCCCTGTGGGAATTAAGATTTAAATCTTGGCAGAAGATATAAAGCTAACATCTAGATTTATGGTTTTCACAAAAAAACCCAGATGCATGCAGAATACTGAAGCACTGAAATATGGTGCTCAGTAAAATTAATGTTAAATGTTGTTCAGATTTTACAATCAATTGGAGTGTGTTGCAAAGAAGTACAGCTACAGATTGGTGAATAGTAAACTTCTTTTAATCCTTAGAAGAGAGAGAATGTGAGCCTGACTTATGTTGCTTTTGCAATATTTAAAGGACCCTTCAGCTTGTAGCAGTAAAAATAGCATCATCCACACACAATTGACAGCTGGAAGAAATGCAAATTATATTTCAGTATTCTTTTCCCAAAGATGCTGATAAAGTAGGTAAGCTCATGAGTTGTTATTCTGAGTAGTTTGCAATACCAGACTTTTTAAGTTGTCTTAGAGAACCAAGTATTTGTCATGCCATGTAGTAGAAATCTGTGCTGTGCTTAGTGGATAGGATTGTATATTACAGTTGTATATGCAAGTTGCAGAGCTTCTGATAACTGTGAAAGATGAATAATTAGTGTTGCCATAACCACTTAGACAAAACCCCAAAGGCAACTTTTTTTAGTTCTTTTTGCATGAAGCTACTTCTCTGAAAGCTATGATGATTTTAGAAGACAAAGTATATAATTTGTAAGTGGCTTGCTATTCAAATTGTCAGGATTAAGGTCTGTTTTGCCATCTTGGTCACCTTTAGAGCAAAGTCCACTAATGGATCTTTTCCACTGGTGTCTTGAGGAAGTACTCTCTGATCACAACTGAAGCAGGATAAATCTAGCAGCAGATGGAAGATCCTTGTTGCTAATGAGCAAATCTAGGGTTTGTTGAGGCTGGAGAACTTGTGAAGCTCAGTGGTCTTACTGAGGTGATTTGATGAACTAAGAACAGCCAGATGTTATGATGACGCTTGGTTCTCCTACCTTGTGTTTGCAGACCTCTTCTGGTACACAATTCCAGTTCAGCAGAGGCAGAGGAGATGGCTTTGTTAGTGGTGGCTGCTCCTAGGAGTTCTCTGGGAAGTCAAAATTCCTTGTGTGGATGTCCAGGCATCTCAGATTAACAAGTGTGAAACAGCATGCCCTGGCTGGCACAATACCTGAATAGTTTCACTTGCCGCTTGCCAAGTGGCAGTTGCCATCTAGTTCAAGTGGAGCCCTTGAAGCCAGGTCCAGCAACATTGTGTATTACTAAGCAGCCTGCTTGGGGCAGTTGATGGTGAGTGTTGAAGGGGGTAAGTGTATTCAGAACATCTTTATGCATAGCTTGCGTACTAGCCACTTGACAGATATCACTCAGTTTTGGTGACAGTTCCTACAGCATCCATGCAGACAGAAGTTAATACTTCATGAAGGTTTTGCTGTCTTCCACAAGAATTTTTTGTTTGCTCCATCCCACATAGAGCAAGGTGGTAATGAGAGTTAAAATTCAGTGTTAAGCCCTTGCTTGCCCTTCTGAAATAAATGAATATCCACCCAACAGGGAGTGAATATGTACTTTTAGAGGAAATTAAGTGGAATTCAGTCTTCCGCTGTTCCCCATGTGAACACCAAGGAAACAAGTATCCCATTGCAAAATTACCCTGTATTAATTGAGTTGTTTCTTTTATTTAAAGGAGACTAAGATCTAAAGGGGCATGATCTGCCACCAGCTGATCCCTCTGCAAATACTTGAAGCTGCTTCATGAGGTAACTTGGGTTACAGAGAACTTTTAAGTTAGTGCTTCTTATCTGTAGACGCTTTTAGAACTGTCTGATTGCTCAGATAGGAAAGCAATGAAGCCTCAAGTAGCAAAGTTACAAACCAAAAGATGTGATGGGGAAATACTGATGGGAAGTGATTGCTGTTGCTGAAAGAAATGGCCCAAGGACAAGAGCTAGATGTTCTCATGATGTCAGATAAGACTTGGCCTTGTGGAACACAGCATTGGCCAGGTATCCTGTATGCCTACCCACAATAAAAACCAAAACGCTTGGAATTCAAGTGTAATAACTACACTTTGAATTTGAATAGAAACGGTAGTACCACCTTGGAACTATGCCCAGAAAACATGTATGACCTGTCAGTTATCTACAGCCCCTCCAAGAATCAATGCATCCAGATTTTCTTTAGATGGTTGGTATGGGCATCTGTTGTTTGCTAAAAATAAAAGGTATACTACCTTGAAACTGGGACAGTTATGTTTTTGCACAAGCATTCTAGTATAACTGTAAAATAGCCTGGATATGAATGTATTCTCAAGTAATGAAGCTCAACTGTGTGTGCAGTCGAGAAATCTTAACTCTGAAACGTGGAGCTGTATTCTGTGAAAAGGCATCAGCTCTATGGGGACCCAACTGTTAGTCTGTTAAATAGAGATATCCATCTGGGCACCAAAATCCACTGATGAGCAGCTAGCTTCCAACAGCTTGGGTAAGACTTACAGATTAAGCCGTGTGTGAAACTTGGATTCATATTTTTGTGTTTTTAGAACTTTGTGGCTAGTTCCTGGAGGAAGGGAGGTAGAGGGGATCTTGTTTATACTCTTCAAAAAGGTGCGTGGTGTCCATTATTCCAGACTATTTGAAATAACAGGTTATCAGACTCTGCTCCATCCTCCCTAGAAGAGATATCTTCATCCCTTTCATGGCTCCCTGTGATTTAAAAGGCTGTGTCTGTACTGGGCATCTCAGGAGCTGGTGCCCACCATTACCACAGACCCTTGCTAGGGAAAGGTTGGAGTTACTGGAGGCAGCAGCATTTGCTGGGGCTGTACGCTCCTCGAGCTGTCAGTGTGACAGAGTTGTGGGTGCGTGGTGGTGTAAAAAGTGCTCACGGCAACCCAGGCAATCTGGGGAACTAGTGAGTGAGGCTGGTACGTGGCTTTGAAAAGGTGTGATGTCAGGCATGTGAGGCTGATGCAACCTTAAAAATTGTAGGCCAGGGTCTACAAGAATCTGCAGCGCAGGATTTGTGCAGTTGGCAAAGATGCAATCAACTTCTTGAAAGAACTTGTGGGTATAGCATTGTACTGTGTTTTATTTAGTCTGTCTGTGTTCTGTTGTGGCATGAAAGCATATTGGGATTATGTCCTTTGAACTTTTCTGCTGATCTGGAAATTAATTAATTCAATAGCTGTGGGCAAAACAAGGTGTCTTTCATTGGACTCAAAATTGGGCATCTCACTGTGACATGATAATATCTGTATGCTAGTCTCTGGTCCTGAGCCATTGCTACAAAGACCCATTAATATAGAAACTTCCCTGTAACAGAGAGAAAGGGCATGGGGGGTGATTTCTGAGATATGTAATTATTTGGTTAGTGAAACGACATGTGAACAGAATGAATTGATTGAGGGCCTGGGATGTGGTGAGTGATTCTGGTTGCTGCCATAACAGTGTTGATTGTTGGTCAGTCATTGCTTAATTCCTCTTGTATGAACTAAAATTGACTTCCAAGTGTTGGAATGATTTGTAGTACAGAGGAAAATGCTTTGTGGGTGTATTGTAGCTGAACAATTCAACTTGACCCATGTGATGTCCATGAGCCCTCTACCCTGCTTGTCTGGGAAATCTAAGAGCAATCAGAGATGTTTTCCCAAGAAAAGCATGCAGTGTAGTCTATACTTCATCTGAAAACATACAGCCCCGACAAATTAGGAGGGTTGTGTAAAAGTTAAGCCACTTCAGTATCAGACTTACTTATTGTGTCTTTCACAGTATTTTATTAATGCTTTCTGCCTCCTTAGCAGACACTTACAGCCAGTCTGCAGCATAATGCACCTTGATATGATCACTGCCTGAACAGTTGACGTCTCTAACAATGTCTCTTCTGGGTCTGTCTTATTCAGTCCTGTAATGTGGTTTTGAAACTTTGAAGTGACCTGTTCTGTGGGCTTCAGTAAATGGAGTTGAAGAAGAAAAAATGCATTTTTAAAGGATGCCTTTAGAGAGAAAAACTATTTTCAAAGCTGTTGCGTGGTTTAGTAGTATTTGGCCCTTTGTTTTCTGAATTGCAAGAAAAAACAATATTCCTTTCTAGTTGCCATCTAATTTGCTACTAAAACATCCCCTTTAAAGCCTGGCCTTGTAGTTGTCTCAAAAGCTATCCGTTTGTTTTGAGTTCAGTGAAGGAATGATACTGTTTAGGAACACAGAGCACTGAAACATTAGTGTTGTTTTAAAACATTTCTGTTGTTAAACTGTTCACTTGCCGATTTAGGACTTGAAAGTTTCGTTTTGCCCTGAGTTTATAATTGGTGTTAAAGTGAACTTCAGTGAGGTTGGCAACATACCTGATGCAGGCACCCCTTCCTTTGAAATAAGGTAAACTTGCCCTTTTTTGAAAGCAGCTTCTGTGACTTGTCTTCTTGTAAATGAGTTGGGTCGAATCCAGATGTTTCTTGCTTCTATTTTATTTTAGGAGCAAGAGACTTCCTTGCGTTTCTTCATGTTGCTCTCCAGCCAGCAGTTCTGAAGAGCTGTTGTGTTGGAAGCCGTGTGATCGAAGTGGTGGCTTAACTTGGCAACTTCAGCTTCACGTGTAACAGCGTATGGTTTATCTCTGCTGTAGCACACCTGCTGGCTGCTTCATCTTGGGGAAATTCCTTCTGGATGTTCCCCTTTAGAAAGGGCCCCAAGCTTGTCTTACATGATAAAAAATGTAATGGTGGAAGTTGCCCTTATGGTGGGATGCTTTTAGCATACATTGGTGTTCAGCGCTGATGGATGAAACCCTGAGGTTTGGTTGGCAGCACAGCTTTATGTTAACAACAGTATGCTTTCCTTAACACTGTTCCCTGAAATACAGTGAAGCCTGTGCAGGTGACATTACATACAGTGGCATAAACATCTCTACCATGATACCAGAGCATGTTGTTCATGTCTCTTGTGAGTTTTTGGTTCTCTGCGTGTAGTTACAGTAGAGAGGTGTCTGGAAGCTGCTCCTCCTGCTAGCCTGATGCTAAACATAGCTAACGCTTAGAAAATGTGAAGTGCATTATAACCAGGTTCAGAAAAAGCTGGATTTCCTTGGCTGGTGGTGCTGGGACAGCAAAAATCTACAGTGGAGCAGCAAATGGGATTTTAATAGAAGGCCTCTGGTTTCCCATGGCATGCACTGTTGGTGTGCTTAGGTAGAGGCTGTTCTGGGTAGTGGCAGCCTGAACTCTGCAGGAGTGATCCTGGGTGCTCCTCCTGTAGATCTCAATGAGAGCTCTTCCAGGTGAGAAGCTACAGCGTGGCTCCTTCTGTGTAGCTTCGGAGGAAGCTGAGGTGGAATTCAGTTGTAAGTTCCTTCCCCTCCAGCCTTCCTGCAGGGTTGCAGCCGAAGGAAGGTCTGCAGGGATCAAAGGGCTGAAATAGCTGATTTTATTTTACCTGCCTTCTCTGTCAGTCAAGAAAAATAAATAACTTTCCAAAGGATGTTTTTGGCAGGACAGACAGAAGTCTTAATTGTGAAAAGGACTGTTTGGTAATCTGCAAGAGACACTCGAGTCTTCCAGTGAAGCATGTGAGAAGGAATCCCTGCTGGTAACTGGTCACTTAGGTTTTCTCTGTGTGATCTGCAAACAGGAACAGCCTTGTAGCACCATGGGGATTGTGCCTTACTCTTACTATCAAAGTGCATGAGTGGTGAGAAAGTCTTTCCTGTTCTCTGAAACAACTTCAGTAAAACTATCAAACTGTGTAGCCTGTAAGCAGTGCTTTCTTGGAAGTGCTGTCTGAAAGAGGGCACCTTTGGCATTGCGAAGATACCCAGTTGCTGTTCAGTAACTACAGTTGGTGCTGGTATTTTGTTCAGAGATTGCAGATATTTTTTTCTGTTTTTAAATGCTGTGTGGAGTGGTGTTAGCTGAAAGTTCACCCTTTCAGCTCTTCAGAGGTGCCCCTGGCCCCCCAGTTTCCCTGTGGAGTTGCAATGACTACAAGACCTCATCTGTTTTCACATTTAGTTTGGCAAAAATTGCCTTCTAGTGAAAGTGAAAACAGATCTTGATAAAGAACTATTTTTTTTCCCCCCCAAGTGAAGAATGTGTATTCTTGCACTTTTCATTTCTGGTAGGAGCATCTTGGTACCTGCATGAGTCTGTGACCTTTCTGTTGAGAACCTCAAGGTTATAATGACCTGCTCTTCCCTCATTTCACACTTGTGCAGCTGTACATGGCGTATGATACTTCAGGCATTGGTTTTTGAGTGCCACGGAACATTTTCTTCTGGCAGAAGACACCTCTTGTGTCTCCTCTTGGAGCCTGCTCTGTTGTCTTCAGTGTTGGGTCATTGCTTTTGTTTCAAGGCAGAAAGGGAGTATCAAAAGATGGGGGGGGGTATTTTTAAGTTGTGAAAAAGTATAAGTAAATAGCAGCAACCTGAAGTGAAAAATAAATGCCCTTCTCAACACCTTTCAAACTGTTTCAGACAATCCACATGTCAGTTTACTGTCACTTCCCAATGTCAGATTGTAACTGCTCAGAACTCTGTGTTTCATGCTCGAAGGGATGTCTTCTGGCTCTTCGCTGTATGAATCTGTGGCTATGACAGTCGTTTCAAATTTGCTTTCAGCTTTATTTGTGCATTTACATTATTAAGCCTACAAAAGCGGTATTTAGTGGATTACCATAATATTGGTTTTGTTGGTTTTGGAGTTCTCATTTTGCTAGCCGTCATGTAAATCTACTGCCATGAAAAGGCTACCACCCTATAAAAAATTCTGCCAAATGGAACAGTGCTGTTGGGGATCATTGCAGTCATGGTCAAGTGTAAAAGGTCTACTGCGTCATCTTAATATTTGTGGTTCATGTTTCTTGCTTACTTTTTTTTAGGTGTCAAGACTTCAGCTGAGTTGTCAGGTGGAGTAACAGTCTTTTTCTGGATATGTAACTCTCTTGTGCATCTGCCGCATCTAAGGCTGCTTGAGAAAGGAGGGAATCACTGCAGCTGCTACTCTTGCAGTCGCAGTTTGTGTGCTATGTAAATGGCAGTATGTTGATGTTACAGAATTTTATACCAAGTTTTGGGTTGTCTTGCAATATTCTCTTACGCTTTTAGATGTGGAGGATGAAAAGCTGTTTCTAAGAATGTGGTTATAGCTTGATCTTTTTTTTCCCCCCCAAAAAAACCAAGTCGTGGAGTTTGTGGCTTTTCCTGTTATGTTTATTTAAACTTGTACAGAATCAGTGTTTTAGGCTGTATTCTTCAGCAATATTTTGACAGCTTTCGGGCTAACCAAGTAGTAAGAAGACTACTCCATTGATGCAGTCTTGTTTTATGCTAGGAAAGATCATAAGTGTGCATAGAAGAGCTGAGATTCTTCACCTTTGGATAACTTGCAAGAAAGTTCAGTGCAGTCCTCAAAAAATGTTGAGGTGCTCTTATTTACATACTTGGCATTCTCCTGTAGCCTCCCCCTTCCTTTTATGCGAAAGACCTTTGTTAAGTGAGGTGTTGGAGGAGGTGGTTGTAGTGGTGGCAGTCTGCAGCAGCTGCTGTTGAAGGTGAAGGAGCTGAGGCACCAGCAAACAGAGGGTCTNATGCCCTTCTCAACACCTTTCAAACTGTTTCAGACAATCCACATGTCAGTTTACTGTCACTTCCCAATGTCAGATTGTAACTGCTCAGAACTCTGTGTTTCATGCTCGAAGGGATGTCTTCTGGCTCTTCGCTGTATGAATCTGTAGCTATGACAGTCGTTTCAAATTTACATTATTAAGCCTACAAAAGCGGTATTTAGTGGATTACCATAATATTGGTTTTGTTGGTTTTGGAGTTCTCATTTTGCTAGCCGTCATGTAAATCTACTGCCATGAAAAGGCTACCACCCTATAAAAAATTCTGCCAAATGGAACAGTGCTGTTGGGGATCATTGCAGTCATGGTCAAGTGTAAAAGGTCTACTGCGTCATCTTAATATTTGTGGTTCATGTTTCTTGCTTACTTTTTTTTAGGTGTCAAGACTTCAGCTGAGTTGTCAGGTGGAGTAACAGTCTTTTTCTGGATATGTAACTCTCTTGTGCATCTGCCGCATCTAAGGCTGCTTGAGAAAGGAGGGAATCACTGCAGCTGCTACTCTTGCAGTCGCAGTTTGTGTGCTATGTAAATGGCAGTATGTTGATGTTACAGAATTTTATACCAAGTTTTGGGTTGTCTTGCAATATTCTCTTACGCTTTTAGATGTGGAGGATGAAAAGCTGTTTCTAAGAATGTGGTTATAGCTTGATCTTTTTTTTCCCCCCCAAAAAAACCAAGTCGTGGAGTTTGTGGCTTTTCCTGTTATGTTTATTTAAACTTGTACAGAATCAGTGTTTTAGGCTGTATTCTTCAGCAATATTTTGACAGCTTTCGGGCTAACCAAGTAGTAAGAAGACTACTCCATTGATGCAGTCTTGTTTTATGCTAGGAAAGATCATAAGTGTGCATAGAAGAGCTGAGATTCTTCACCTTTGGATAACTTGCAAGAAAGTTCAGTGCAGTCCTCAAAAAATGTTGAGGTGCTCTTATTTACATACTTGGCATTCTCCTGTAGCCTCCCCCTTCCTTTTATGCGAAAGACCTTTGTTAAGTGAGGTGTTGGAGGAGGTGGTTGTAGTGGTGGCAGTCTGCAGCAGCTGCTGTTGAAGGTGAAGGAGCTGAGGCACCAGCAAACAGAGGGTCTGGGGCCGTTGAGGCCAGGAATCCAGCTGTCAGTTTGTGACCCTGATGAAACATCTGGATTTTCCAGACCCGAGCCCTTAGGGTGCTGAGGGGGAGGAGGAGGAGGTGTTGGTAGCTGAATGGTTTCCAAGCCAGGGAAGATGGTACTGTGGTATGGTGTCTGACTGATTCTCCTTAGGGTGATTTTCATTTGAAAGCTTTAGTAAAAATATTCATTTGTATGTTAACTGTTTAATTGTTTGTCGTATGGGGTAGGAGAAAGGTCATAGGAGTTGAATTGTGGTGGGCTGACATTGCTGTAGGTTTGAAAAGGAAACAAGGCAGAAGGGTCTTCTTACACCCTGCCCCCCTTCCCCCCCACCCCCCAATCTCCCTATTTGACCTGTAAGCTGCTCTGATTAAAACCATGCATTTTGATAATTTTGGACAGACCCTTGATAGAGGGACAACTTCAGATGTGTGAGTGGCTTTGACTTTCGTTGGAGACCACTGCTCTCTGACCGAGGGGGATGGTCGTGGTATAGGCAGGTGAACTGGTATTAATTAATCAGGCTTCAGATCTTGTTGCAGGTTTTTTCTAAACAGTATCTTCACGTGTAACAATGTGCTTAAGTGTTCAAAAAGTGAAAATGTGAAGAGGCAGCCAAATGTGATAGCAGTGATGGATTTTGCAGGTTGAAGAACTGCTTAAAGAAGTTACTGGTAAAGTAGTCGCAGAGGTTGTATGCATGGTGTGTCTGTCTTTTTAAAGTTCAGAATGTCTTTTGACTCAAATGATGAACAGCTTTGCAATTTGCATCTTGTATACACATAGTGTTTCAATGTGGCTGTCAAGTTAAGTTTTTCTCTTGACTTTAGGAATTGTTTTCTGTCACAAAGTGCAGACTAGAACTGATATATGCTTAGCTCTTACATTTCTTGGCAGCTGTTCCTTGGAGTAGGAAACTAAATATCACACTATCTTACCAGTGTTGTCTAGTTATTTCTTCCACAGGAGCATAGGAAAGCCATAATATTGCTTAATTCCTAACAGTCTGGATATTTTTCTCCAACAGGAACTGTTCTTATCAGAAGCAGTAATGGCCAACTAATGCTAGTATCTCAACAAGCAATAGCACGAACACAGGGTCAGTCACAAAACAACACAAGCGTGAGACCATCTGTACCAACCAGCACACCTACAATCAGAATATGTGCTGTACAGGTAACTTCTCTCATAGCTTTAGTTTGACGTAGCTGTATATTATGTAGTTATAACAAGGGATGCAAATAAGTTATGGAGGGTTAAATAAACATTTGAATGCTTTCTGAACGGCATGGTGGTGTCTGGTTTTGCACATAAACATCAATATGTGCTTTACTTTCTCATTCTGACAAATAGTTCAAATTAAGGAATTCCTCTCTGGTGATAATGATGTAAAGGTTTTTAAGAAAAAAAAAACAAACACAAAACCCCAAACCAAAAATAACCCCAAGCCAAAAACCCTGCCTAAATGGTTAGTGCTAGTAGCTGCAACATTGCAGTCCTCTGGTGGGATGCTTCTTGTGAAGCTGAGGACCTTTCCTGTGTACTCAGTGTTCCTTCTTCCCTGAGCTCTGCTGGCTTTTTGCTTCCATCACCTGTAATGTAGTCAGCATGCAAGAGGAGGAGTGGGTATAAAAAGTAACCATCTGCATAGGTCTCACCAACGTGTTTTGTTCCGATTAGGTATTGTGTGTAAATGTCGCTGAATCTGTTCTTGTGTATTGAACTGGTAAACGAATAGCTCTGAACAGTGTTTAAACAATATGGGCTATGTCAATGATGCCTCTGTTGTTGCTGTAGAAGTGGGTGTCTTGGTTATATTGGACAAGAGCAGGTACTAACTTCAGTGTCTGTTTTGTCATTGACTTGTTTAACAACTGTTCTCTGCACATGTTTAATTATTTTTCTTTTTTTTTTTTTTTTTTAAGAACTCTGGCACCCAGTTACTAAAGAAAGTAGCAGCTACTCCTGTGAAAACATTATCTCAAACAAGTGCTGTGACTTCTACTGTTCAGCCACCTGCTGTAATACAGGTAGGTGGCAAGCTTTGTAGTGCGGTGGAATAAGTGACAGAGAACTGACAAAAATATGGATACATTCTTGTTATTTTTAACTCTAATCTGTTTTTCACTGAGCTGGTAACTTTCGTCCTCATGATAAATTATTTCCTGAATGTCTTTTTTTAAATGCATAATTTAATTATACTTCTGCCTGTGTATGTCAGCTCATCTGAACAACAGATAAAATAAATAGTTCAGACAGCCATTTCCAATGCTTTTGTACCTTATGACACAGCTCCTTCAAGCACTAGCTGACACTTTTCTGGGAGATGGAGGCTTCCTAATGCTCTCTCCTGTTTGGGTTCCCTCATTTCTTAGGGGGGGGAAAGTATGCCTGGGATGCTGAGAGAAAAATGAGCTGTCTGCACTAGTCAAGCTGTTTTTAAGGTCTACATTGTTTTCCCCCTCATTAAAAGCTGAAGGCAGGTCATAGTGAAAACCCCTGTTCTCTAATTGAATTTGGGAGACAGGTTCCACAGATATGATTTTAAATAGACAATGGTTGGCAATGTCTCATTATTTTGAGGTTGTGTTTTATGTCTTATTTC
>VZTO01026850.1:8558-21434 GCA_013400615.1 Syrrhaptes paradoxus
GATTATGCTGTTGCTATCACATTGCTGTCAGATTTGGTGTTGTTGTCGGTTGGTAGTGTTGTCATGAAGTGTCTTTACCAATTAATTTGTTTTCTTTTACAGTTCTGTTAAGTTTAACGCCAGCTCCTTTTGAGGGCTTGTTTAGTAGTTTTTCATGTAGATTGCTTATTTTGGTGGTGCTTATTACTAACCCTAGTGATATCGGTAATTACTATGATATTTTGTGTTATTAGTGGATGGTATAATACTCATGGATTGTCTTTACCAAGTGATTTTCCTTTTCCCTTGACCCTGATGTGTACCCCACATTTTCCCTTTTCCCTAAACGATTATATGCATTAAAATTATAAGCCAATATGCAATTCTTTGGTGTTGTTTCACCTTAATTTGCCCCAAGGGAATATATATATAGAACCTCCGCGAACCCCACTCGTCCCACCCAGGGTGGTTCTATGAGCTGGGTCGCAACACATAGATACATTCCTTTTGCAAACTGCAGATTCAGTTTTGTAAGCCTGACAATGTGTCCCACCATTGACTACAACTATGAGATAAGAATATGAATCATAGTCCATCTTGAATTTCTCTGCTGTAAATAAAATATTACATACGTTGTTCTTGAACATCGGAATTCCTTGAGAAATAATATTTGACAATAATGTGGTGTTTCCCTGACTGTTACCAAGGGAAGTGCTTATATATATATATCAATATATGTATTGTAAGAAGTTATTTTAATAAATCTTACTATTTAATTTTTTATTAATTCAAAAGCATATTGAACTAAGAGAGAGTGTACATCCTTGGCAGGTAATACCAATCTGAAAATAAATGGCTTTGAAGAAATAAAATAGAAAGAGTGATCATTAGGAAACCAGCAAGCTGTTGAAAGAACAGTCAGACACTGTCATAAAGATTTGAAATTCTGCAGTGTTTTCTTTTATGGCAGTTCTCATTCAGAAAGGTCATGATGGTATGGAGATTGAAGGGTTATCCTTTATGATCTCTAGCAATTTAAAATATTGTAAACAAATTAATCCTGAGAATGAGAAAATGTTTATTAGTCTTCAGTGACTTTTCAAGAGTTCAGTTAGTGATGGTCTATGAGTGTCATAGGAGGTGAGAAGATCAGTAGCTGTAACCTGTAGATTTTAATATCTCAGAGAAATGTTAACACAAATTCCACACAATAGTAAAAGCAGAAATCTAAAATCAATATATAAAATATTTTCTGAATTAATAGGCAGGGTGGGAAGAGCATAGGCGTTGCAAAATGGCTGACATTCCTATGAAGGAAAGGAAGGAAGAAAGAGCACTTGATAAACAGACAGGGTCGACAATCTGTGGAGGGTGTGGTAATGTTCTATTTATTTAATTTTCCACAGCCTTTCTCTAATAAAACATCACTATGGGTAATATTGGTGATAGCTTCCTACTTACGGCAACCAGTTAAAAAAAAGATGGTCATGTTTCAAAGCAGTCAAGGTATTCATCAGTAAAAGGTCCTTGTTTTGAACATGGATGTAGGTTCAGGTGGTTGATGAGCTGTAAATGTTTTTCTCAAAACTAGGTTTGACACTTGTAGATCCCCATTCCCTGAGCATGTAAAGAATTTTTAAGCCCCGCTTCAACTAACTTCCTAAGCAAAATTCTGAGGTCCCGAGTTCTCTAAATGTATCCAATGATTGATCATATATTTAACATTAGTGATTTGCTTAAGCATCTGTTGAACATTTGCCATGTGTCTGGGAAAGTGTGGTGGTCAAAACTTTTGCAGAAGTACCTGCAGAGAAAAAGAAAGAAGGAATTTCTTGAGAGCCTCTTCCTCCTCCCTCACATGCCGCTGCTGCTGACCATCCTTCCTTAATCTGGGCAGATTTTAAAGTTATCTATAATTTTGTTCTGAGAACAAACATTTTGAACCAGAGAGTATCTAATCTATGAAATTTAAGACGCTAAAATAAGCATAACAGGGGTGTTATAATACTGTGAGTATTACAAGCAAGAAGATAGTTGGAGATACAAATTTCATAGTTAGGTTCAAGGATTTTTTTAATAAATCAGGTTTGAAAGGATGGTAAAATGTAGAGCTGTTTGTTTTTTTTGTTGCAGGAGATGCTTATTATCCACACATAAATTATGAGTGATAAAAAAGATTAAGCCTATGAAGAAAGTTATAATTTTATCTTGAACAAGTAGAAACAACAGCCTATTAGGCTGTACCCAATGCATATACTGTATTTAGAATTTATATATTTTTTTAAAGAATGAAAAACTCTTAATGTATTTTTAATAGTAAGGTTTGTATTTTTTGAGCTTTTTGGACATCAAAATGGCTGTGGTGTGTTGATGTTGGCTGGCCACCAAGTGTCCACCAAACTGCTCTGTCACTCCCCCTCCATCAACAGGACAGGAGAAAATATGACAAAAATATCGTGGATTGAAATAAGGACAGGGAGGTTGCTCAGCAATGAAACTCATTTGCAAAACATGCTCAACTTGGGGAAATTAATTTACTGTTGTCAATTACTTGTAATAGATTGGGACAGTGAGAAATAAGAACAAAACTAAAAAACCCTTCCCCTACCCCTCTCTTCTTCCCAGGCTTAACTTCACTTTTGACTCTTTTACCTCCTCCCATTGAGTCACACAGAGGATGGGAAATGTGGGTTGCAGTCAGTTCACAACACATTGCCTATCCTTCCTCTTTGTGCTGTTCCCCTGCTCCAGTGTGGAGTCCCTCCCATGGGAGGCAGTTCTCCATGAACTTCTCCAATGTGACCTGTTCCCATGGACTGCAGTTCTTCACAAATCGCTCCAGCGTGGATCCCTTCCACAGGGTGCAGTGCCTCAGGAACGGACTGCTCCAGTGTGGGTACCCCACGGGGCACAGGTCCTATGAGAAACCCGCTCCAGGGTCGGCTCCTCTCTGCATGATCACATGTCCTGTCAGGAGCCTACTCTAGTGTGGGGTCTCCACGGGGTCACAGCTTCCTTCAGGGCATGTCCACCTGTTCTGGTGTGAGGTCCTCCACGTGTTGCAGATGTACCTCTGCTCCCCCATTACCCCCCATGGCTGCAGGGGCACAGCTGCCCCACCATGGGCTGCACCACGGGCTGCAGGGGATCTCTGCTCTGCCACCTCCTCCCCCCCTTGTGCACTGACCTTGGTGTCTGCAGAGCTGTTTTTCTCTCAGTTTCTTGCTCCTCCCTCACAGATGCTGTGCAGCTTTTTTTACACTTTGTTTAAAATGCTATCACAGAGGCACTGGCAACATTGCTGGTTGTCTCAGCTTTGGCCAGTGTCAGGTCCATCTTGGAGGAGGCTTGAAAGTGGCTTTATCAGGCACAGAGACAGCTTCTTGTGTCTTCTCACAAAAACCACACCTGCAGCCCCAAACCTCACCATGTAAACACAATACAGTGGCTTTTAAGAGTTTGTCTATGCTTGAAGTTTATTCTTTCATAAAAAAAGAAACATAATGCTTGTGATATCACTCCTCATTTCAGCAGACAAGGTGAAGCTGTTATACCTTGAATATGAGGAACAAACACATAAACTCACAGAAACGAAGTTCCAGTTTTCATGGAAATGCCTCTAATAGCAAAAAGATTAAGAAAAATAAAGTTGCAGAAATCCTGTGACATACACATAGTTTTATCAAAAGGAAAGATTTTTTTGAAAGTGTCATCTGGCCTCTACAAGAATTAATTTGAGTAAACTTAAATCTTTAAATAGCATACATATCACCAGAATATTAATATCATGTAAGCAAAATGATATTCTATGAATTTTGCAATATCCAAATGGGAAGTAGCCAGAGAAACATAGATTTTGATGTTTTCATAATCTGAAAAAATGTGAGGGCTTGTTAACAAAGTAAAATGGTAAAGGGCAAGCATACGAAAGAGCTCATTACTGGATAGGTTAAGGAGACAGTGGTGTGTTGTAAAGAATCTGATCTGTATTTAGCTAAGCACTGACAGTTTTCTCTTTGAGTTCACCTCCTATCACTTCTGATGAACATCTTAGCCTCCTTTTCAGTTGCACTGATCCTTATTGTCTTGATGACAAAAACACCATAATGTTCTGGGCTTTTTTAGTAGAATATTACTTGTATTTTCAGCTTAGTGTCATCATACAATCATGATGACAGTGGAACTTTGTTCTGAAGATTTCTGAAATTAAATGCTCGATTTAATGCTGAGTTTTCATTCAAACTAATTTACTCAACAGCAGAGAGAAAAGGGATTTCTGTTTTGGTTTGGTTTTTTTATTAGCCAAGGTATGTAATAAAAAAACTGCCCTGACTAGAGTCTTTTATGCACCCTCAAGGGAGACTGTGATTTAGTCACCATGTCCCTCCTGCTTCTTCTACCATTGAGTATAATACTGCTGAATGCATGAATTGTCTAGTTCAGTGGAAATTGGTGGAGACCTGGGACACTATTTTTCTTTCTCATATACTACTGGAGACAAGTAAACAGAAATCCACTAAGATGCCTTTCACTGCCTGTGCACTTGCATGGTTTTATTTTGGTCAGAATTCGGTGCAGTGTTTTTGCCCATTCCACACCACTGCCTTATTGATTTCTCTATATGTGTTCCTGACAATATTGTTCTCTGACTTGCATTCCCATGTCAGAAATTGTCTCTGTTCCATTGAAATCAATAGCAACTCTCCTGTAAATTTAAATTTGAGATGGCAATAAGTCTACTAAAAAAAAAAAGCCTTTCATGGCTCTGCTGCTGCGTTCAGCCACTCTTGCAAACCAGCCCAATGAGGGTGAGTATGCTAGTCTGCCTCCTTCATGCCTACCCTTCAATACTGACTGTCCCAGTATCTCCCATGAGCATGGAGCAGTCCTGGACATCAGACATGGCCCATGAAACTTGTGACATCTGCAGCAAAGACCTTTTAGGAGCAGTCTCAGTGGACCTGTTTTCCACAGGTCAGTTGTGGGATACATATTCTTAACCATACTCATTAAGAGGGGTTCATGATTTACTCTGATCATTATATCATACTTCAAAACCTTGCTGATGACTATGGCTGATTTATGCATGAATGCCAGGGACACCAGTCTCACATGGGATGGCCAAATGTTTCGGAACCACAGCTTCTGTCTCCAGGGCAAAAGTGATGCTGTGTTCCCAACAGAGAGTGTAAACATTAATTGAGTAAGGATACCTGTATCGTCATATCAACTAACTATCCAAGTTGTCTCTGTCCCTCCTTTGATGACCAGAGTATTCATATGAGTTTAGCCATTCTTTCTTGCCAACTGTTAAATGTACCTTTTGCTGATTCAAAACCTGCTAGTGGTGCCTATAAGATCAAGTCTATAGGAAGATAATACGGCAAGTCACTGTACCATGACGTGCACTTTTTTAATCTGTTCAGAGGCTGGCTACAGGGCAGACACACTACTGTTCCCAATCCTGTGATAACCTTAGATATGGCTGGATGTAGCTCGAATATAAGAAAGGTCATATGCCATCAGCACGTGCGTCTACTGGGTCACCCACTGCTGTCTCTCAGAATTTCTCTTAAGATCTGCACCTCTTCCTGAATTTCTGGGAGCTGTCCAGGGATTTTGCTTCTACATGTGCCTACAGAGCTGCCACAGGAGAGTGAAAATGCAGACCATGTGAGTATGAAATTAATGCTTGGAATATTTTTGTGTTATAGAAACAAAATCACAGTAAGATTCTCACTATATCTATTGCCAAGTTTAGAGAGTGAAAGAATCCTTAAAAGTCAAAATTTATGTTTGTATAGACAAGTTCTGTTTTTTGCCACAGTGCCGTATATAAAAAAATAAGATGAGTGCCTAAGATTAATACTTGCAAAAAATGAAATCTGAAGAATTCTAAACATGATCCATGAAGAATTATATTTATGGTTCATAGGCACTTTTAAATAACTCTTCTCCTGCACCTCATTTATTTATTCTGCAGACAACTGTTAAGAAGACTTAATGCTGCCGTCTGCTTTAATCACATTTCTCATTGCAGACACTAATTAGTTTAAGTTTTGCAAATAAGTCATCAAACAAGCTTTGGAGAGCCTCCAAGTGCTAACACCAGCTGAGGTATTTTTCTTTTAAAAAATAAAACTTCATAATTAATATAAAATTATGTCTTTTTTTTCCCACTTTGAGGATAAACAAGCTGATTTGGGCAAAATAAAACTTTTCTGTTCTCCTTTGAAACTGCCTGCTAGGTTCAGAACACATGTTTGGGAGTTCTGAGATGTCCAGACCTGGTCCTTCAGCTTCTTTCCTTCCTGGTGCAGAGATGGGAGAAATCTAGCTATTCCATTTCTTCTGATGAGCAGTTGCCTGAAACAACTCTGAAGCAGAAACAGCTTCAGGGTGAGATGTTGGGATGGGAAGTAGAGATGAAAAGAGGAAGAACTGGCATAAAGAACTAGGAGTTAATAAGGAGGCAGAGGGGAGACTGGAAGCCATAAGGCTGTATCAGTTGAAACTCCCTGATGTCAGGCATCCCCTGATGGGCCAATTACTTCATCTCAGCAGCAAGAGACAGACATTTTCTGTGGATCCCAGGCTAGTAATGCTTTAATGTTGCTGAGACCTGTTCTCAGGTGGCTCCACATAGCACAGCCGTGTTCAGAGATGTGATTTCTGCCTAACAGTGACTGAAAACCACTCACCCATGGAATATGTGATAGAGAAACAGACCAGGCAAAGCCTGCTTTGATAAAGTAGTCTGCAACAGGTGAACAAATTCTGATTCCTAAATTTGCTGGAGAGGCTGAGCGGAGGGAGAAACGCTGAGATCCCTGTGCCTATACAAGCAAGTAAATGGCCTCTTTGTCTAGCTCTGAGGCCAAATGCAAATGGCGTGGCACAGCTTGGAAACTGCACACCAAAGGTCACACCAAAGCAAGGTGGCTATGCTTAACCTCCTAATGGACCAGTCCTTCTCTTTGGCTGTCCTTGAATGCTGCCTGACGTTGTCTGGGAAAGAGGTATGTGGTGTGGGCCGGGACCCACACTTGTGAGACAGCAAGAGGAAGAAGTTAAGCAGCATAGATACCTACAGGTGTGTGCCTAACTTGTGCCCTAGACATTTCTTGATACACTCATATAGGGATTTTCAGCAAGTTCCATGACTGCTTGTATCTTTTCTCCTTAGTGATGGTATCAGGTGGGTGTTGTCTCTGCCTTGACTACATACCGTAAAATATAGACTTGCCATCTAAAGTGTATTTAAATGCTTACATCGTTGACGTGTGGGGGGGTATTCTCCCATGCAGAGACGGACATAGACAGTAGAAAACTTACTTTAATTATCTTGGTAAGTTGTTACACCTGTTACACCTAGGTTGCTTGCAGCCTTTATTGAAAGTGAAAAACCTACTTACATACAGGCTGCATGTAAAATAGTGGTGTATTTATTTATAGCTGTTCGTTTTAGTGAAAGAGATGTTGTGTCTAATTAAAAGTGACTCTCATGCAATATTAAATAAAAATATGTGGAGCTTTAACAAGAATATATCCTCCTGGCCCATAAATCTACACTATTCTCCCGCAGGTCCAAATGCAGTTGCTAGAACGCAGTTCTGCAATGTCTGTTTAGTTGAAGCAATGCATGCAATTTATTTTACAGGGTAACACAATTGAATATTTGAATGCATGCTTAGTTTGTTCATGAAGAAAACTATTTTGACCTTTTGTGGAGAGTTTTAGGAATATTCTTATTTAAAAGACCTTTTTTTATAAACCTTTTAGAATGGTTTTGGAAAGTNGACTGGAAGCCATAAGGCTGTATCAGTTGAAACTCCCTGATGTCAGGCATCCCCTGATGGGCCAATTACTTCATCTCAGCAGCAAGAGACAGACATTTTCTGTGGATCCCAGGCTAGTAATGCTTTAATGTTGCTGAGACCTGTTCTCAGGTGGCTCCACATAGCACAGCCGTGTTCAGAGATGTGATTTCTGCCTAACAGTGACTGAAAACCACTCACCCATGGAATATGTGATAGAGAAACAGACCAGGCAAAGCCTGCTTTGATAAAGTAGTCTGCAACAGGTGAACAAATTCTGATTCCTAAATTTGCTGGAGAGGCTGAGCGGAGGGAGAAACGCTGAGATCCCTGTGCCTATACAAGCAAGTAAATGGCCTCTTTGTCTAGCTCTGAGGCCAAATGCAAATGGCGTGGCACAGCTTGGAAACTGCACACCAAAGGTCACACCAAAGCAAGGTGGCTATGCTTAACCTCCTAATGGACCAGTCCTTCTCTTTGGCTGTCCTTGAATGCTGCCTGACGTTGTCTGGGAAAGAGGTATGTGNTATCTTGGTAAGTTGTTACACCTGTTACACCTAGGTTGCTTGCAGCCTTTATTGAAAGTGAAAAACCTACTTACATACAGGCTGCATGTAAAATAGTGGTGTATTTATTTATAGCTGTTTGTTTTAGGGAAAGAGATGTTGTGTCTAATTAAAAGTGACTCTCATGCAATATTAAATAAAAATATGTGGAGCTTTAACAAGAATATATCCTCCTGGCCCATAAATCTACACTATTCTCCCGCAGGTCCAAATGCAGTTGCTAGAACGCAGTTCTGCAATGTCTGTTTAGTTGAAGCAATGCATGCAATTTATTTTACAGGGTAACACAATTGAATATTTGAATGCATGCTTAGTTTGTTCATGAAGAAAACTATTTTGACCTTTTGTGGAGAGTTTTAGGAATATTCTTATTTAAAAGACCTTTTTTTATAAACCTTTTAGAATGGTTTTGGAAAGTTCAGGAAAATATGGGTTGCTGGAAAATACTTTGTTTAAAATGTTTTTATTTCATAAATATTTAGAAATAGAAGAGCCTCTAGGATATGTTTATTTTCAACATTTGTAGTTTAACAGACAGTTTCTATAAACAGTTGGATGGATAATTTATAAATAAAGTCACCTGATACTACTGTTAGTTTCTAAAATAAGAAACCTCAGTTGAGACTGTTTATTTAAATTGTGGTCTATTTAATAATATAGTAATGTGGAGCAGTTTAGCTAACAAAAAGGAAAAAAGTACTTTTCCAAAAATTGTAAAGATGAAGAATTAATACTTTTCATGTTAAAAGTAAATGTTCTCAACAGTTTAACATTAAAAAAAGAAGCACATGTGGAACTATGAAGCTTAGCTATCACTGCTTACCCAAGGCTTATCTCAGGAATGGACTGATTGTAACAAATCGCTGTTCTGAACCATAAATACCATGCGACAAGTCACACCTCCTGTATAGATTGTATATTGAGAACCAGAAGGTGGTATCAGCTCTAATCCATCAAGGTAAGAGCCACCTGCAGTTCCCTCTTGACTGCTTTCTTGCTTCATTAGCTACACAGTGGTCCAATTTTAAAGGCACAGTGCCATCTCTTCCCTAGAACACCCTGGACTCTGTGGTTATGACCTTTCTCTTGAGCATGAGCCAAGGTCTTGCGGTACTTGGGCTAGTAATCTAGGTTATTATGTAAAATGTGGAGGATGCTGATTTTACTATTTTTTGGACAATATCTATACTCAAAAGAGAGTAGCATATTCATATGACTGCACAGAGAGGTGTGCATGTCTTTTTTGTTCCTTATAAACCTTTATTCATACCCCACATATTATACCTATGGAACAAGGAAGGTAGTCACCCAGAGCAGTCTGGTTTGCCTGTACAAGGGCTCAGCTTCCTGCACAAGAATACCTAATTTAGTTGGCCTGAGTTGTCCTCTGTAGATTTCAGAGGCTGTATCTAAATGATGTGACAGAAAAGCCCTTCTTAACTGTCATGTCAAGGTGTAAAACAAAGTCACACCCTGACTGTGTCTTGGGACGAGACCTGGTGATCTTCTCTTTTAGTAAAGTCATTGAAGAAAACCAGGGAGAGAGACAAGGCAGGAGCCCTGGTGAGCTCCATTAGGTCCCAGTAACTGCATTCTCCTTTCATGTTAGATGTAGTCAAGTGTCGCCTCTCTCCATTGACTATAAAGGAGCCTCAGAGTGCTAATCTAAGAAGTAGCAGCTCCAGAAACAGCTATGTATATTTTTATGTCCCAGAATTTAGGGTATCCTTACATTGCTACATATTAGTTTCAAGATTTTAATTTTCTTCTCTCTGTTACAAGCAATTTTTTTGCACTTGTCTGTGTTCTGGATGTGGTCCTGTCTGTGCCCTGCAGAGTTATCCAATTGTATTAAGGCACAGCCAGGCTTGAAGTTGGTACTTTGTTTGATATCCTGGACTCTGGGTACAGTTTATATGCCATATTTTTAGGAAAAACAATGCATTTGGCAAAACCAAAATAACTACAAAAGAGTTATGCACTGTCAGTGAATATGGTGAATACTGCAGAGGTGGTCCAGCAATGCCTCCTCTGCCATGCAACCAAAGTACTATACAAACAAAGAATAATTCTACCCTGATATGATCCCCCTACAGCAAATCGTGTCAGTTTTGTGGACAGAGTCCCTTGACAAGAAAGTGTAGTGTTGTGAGTCATAACCAGGGAGGGGATTCAGTCCGGTATTCACCATTTCTACAGCAGCCATATGATTTTTTTTTTTCACTTTCATGGCACTGGACCAAGGTTATGATAGGTTCAGTGTGGCATGGTTTAGCTATAAGCAACCTAGTCTTTTGTCCCCTCTTAGTGGGCTTGAGATATATCTGTGCCACTAACTGAAAATGGTAGAGGAGAGAAAGCTTTTTAGGACACAAATTAAAAGTGGTACAATCCAACAATAAACCTGTCTTTTCACTTCTGTAGCCAGAAACACAATACTTTGCTAAGATTCCTTTTTTTTTTTTTATTTTATTGCTTGAATATGCAGTGCCAGTGCTTACATAATGTTTTAAACTTTTTATTTTCACCATGGGGATTTCATGCCTTGTATATAACTGAAATGTGTAAAATTACTGTGAATCCTTAATGAAGCATATGCTGAATTTAGTATGCACAGTATTTTTATTTTTCTACTGAGAAAGAAAATGAGAAACACTTAGTAGTGCTAGTATGAAAGACTTAGGTTTCATACTAAATAACTGATGTGATCTGTGCCTCCTTTATGGAAGATTCTTATCTAATAAATATTCTTATTTATTATTTTAACTGTAAATTTTTTTGCAATATATTTTGGTATTCAGATTAGGTGTTTTCATGGTTTACATTACTAGCAAATCTGAAGTACCAGCTTTGACTTTCTGACCCAACATCCCAGAAGTGGAAATGAACATACTCATGGATATCCATGCACAATACCATAGCACAGATCATTAATTACCTCCAAGGAAATTTGGATGTAGCTTCAAATATTGGTGTAACTCACCCCATAATTTGGTTATGACTACACTCAAATGCCATCAGCTCCTGTTCTTTTTGCATGTTTGTTGTGTCTGTAGCCTTTTCAGGATACTGCAGCTGCTGTTTGTTGTGTTCTGGGGAGGACAGAAGATTTCAGAGGGGAGCTGAGGACAGTGATAGATAGCATCAGGAGGACTAGCTGCAAGGTATGGCGTGTCAAAACAGTTTAAAACAAAAGCAGGAAGAAAGTACAGTGAAGAAAATTATGGAGACAGATGAGAGTGAATGGGAGAAAACATAAAGTGTATTGTTTGGGAAGAGGGGGAATGTGAGAAGGTAATACGGAAAGCTAGCTGAAGGAACAGATTAGGAAAAATAAATTAGGTGTGATAAAGGGAAACAAAATCTGTATAACTCATGTATCACTGAGGATTTGCTGCAAGACATTTTGAAGTAAATGAATGTGATTTAACTGGGTCTTTAATGAGAAAATATAGAATTCAGGTAAGCATTTTCCTTGGACCCCTTAGTCTTTGTTTCAGCTGTCTGGCAAATAAGAAGCCATGTATATTAAAATTTGATAGAATTACTGATAGGACATCAGGTATGAGAAGAACATATGAAGGCTGTCAGGAAGTGCACTTGGTTTCTGATGAGTTTTAAGTGAAGGAATTGAATGGTGAAATAACTTTTAGTTAGACAGAAAATAAATCAGAGAAATAGGCAGTAATTTTTGGACACAAAAAAGCCGAAGGGCAAAGTTCAGTCTAATTTCCTTTGATTTAAGGACAAGACTGTTTGCTCAGATAAACTTCAGTTTGTTTCCATTGTTTCCAAGTAAATTAGGTTATTTAACTTGGCGATTGCAGACATTTAAGTCATTATTTATTTAGATTGCCTTATGCATACATAATAAGTTTTACATCTTTATTGTGCTAAAATGAGGGCTAGGCTGTACACTGTGGGTTTCTTTTTAACAAAGTTCAGTGTCAGGGTTTGGAAAGAATTCAGATCACTAGGGAAAACAATAGGGTGTCATAAGGTAAAAGTAAGCAAGTTCTCACAAAGGTTTCATTTATAGATAGATGTGATGTGTATGGCTAATTCCTCTGAGGTTTACCTAGTTTTTCTAACTACACAATGTGCTGCCATTTAGGCTGGATGTATGAAGAATTTTTGGTAAAATTAATATGAATTGATCCTTTTAGAATTTTTTTTCTTATTCAGAGAGGACACATCTAATTCTGTGATGATAACTGATGGGACTACATTCATGCTATTTTCAATGCATCTTTTTAACTGTCATTCTATAATTGTCAGCAGTATTCCATTGTATCCCTGGATCACTAAGAACAAAATGCAGACAGTAACACAGGAACACTATTATCCCTGTAGCTTTAATGTTTTAATTATTGCACAGTTGTAACAGACACATTGATGGCTTTGTCTTAATGTGTGCAGATCATGTCTTACCCATTTTTGCTGAGAAAATATTTTGAATGTACTAATATTAGAGTCACTTTTTAAATTCAAAATTAGTTATAGAATCATAGAAT
>VZTO01026856.1:5213-20983 GCA_013400615.1 Syrrhaptes paradoxus
CAGCCTGTCTAGGTCTCGCTGGATGGAAGCACAGCCTTCTGGCACGTCAGCCACTCCTCCCAGTTTCGTATCATCAGCAAACTTGCTGAGGATGCACTCTACTCCCTCATCCAAGCCGTTGATGAATATATTGAACAGCACAGGTCCCAGTACCGAACCCTGGGGGACTCCACTAGAGCATTCCTCACCCCACCTCAGCAGGGTGGGGGCAAGTTTCCAGTTAGTCATCAGTGTCCCGCATTATTTGCTAGAAGAAGGATGCTGTTCATGGTGGTTGTGGAGGGGTCCTTCTTGCACAGTCTTCAGTACAATGTATTCTCTTTCTGCTTGCTTCTCAGTGTTTCCAACTTAGGTTAGAAATTTACACAAGGACCAACTTCAACCTTAATTGACATAGAGGATTGTTTGTTACTACCTCAGTTTTCCACAGGCATCATTCACAGTGGTTTGGCTAAAACAGGTGAGGCAGCAGTCACCCTTGTGTTGAAATTTATCTTTTGCTGATTAATTAGGGATAGGTCATGCTTAGTAAGGAAGGAGATGTGCATATCACTCTTAGTCAAACATTGTGAAGTACTTTAATTTTTGAAACTACTAAGAGACTGTGTTTACAAAAGACAAAATTAATGACAGTAGAATTTGGAATACTAATGTAAATTTTTCTGTGTTCTGTTTTTTATTTCAACATCTTAGAAACGTCACAGAAAAAAAAAATTATCACTTCTCAACCAATACTACTATAGCAGCATTATCAGCAAAACAAAACAGACAGAAAAAGAAGTGAATCTGATGACTTTGCCAAATAAGGCTGACTGTCAGCAGGACAGATGGTCTATGCTGCTTGAACTGAGATGTTAAACATGATCTGTTCTAAAGGTAACTTGCTGTATTTGTACGTGATGCTTTTTCAGCCCATTACTTTAACTCAAAATTCTGGAATCATATGTTCTTTACATATATCTTGGACAAATTTAATGATCAAGCACTTTCATCTTCTTGGCTTGGAATAATAAAAGACTTAGAAGGAATATTAATTCATAGAAGAAACTCCTACTTTAAATTAGATATTAGCTGTGTTTTAGAAGCAATAAAAATATATTTTATTGGGATTGAGAAGGGGTGGTAGCTAAGCTGCCAATCTTAAAACATTTCAGCAAAAATAGAAATTGCCTTATTTTAGGGGAAGTAAAGCAGCAGTGTAGTGATCACTGCATTTAGAAATTTCAATCTCCTTGTTATCTGCCCAGGAAACATTTTTTTTTAAATTTCTTTTTTCATTTGCTATGTGTTACACTTTTTTTCTGTCACACCATCTGAGCAGAATAAATATTTAAATCTACAATATTCAAAATTCATTACTTCTTTTGCTTCATGTTTATATATGATACTCAGATACTGCAGATAATTTGCAAGGTTTTCCATGTTACATTCTGCACAATGTCTTTGTAGGACTTGTTTGTCCTTATAACATAAACAAAGAGAGAAAATATAAATAGGAGCATGAGAAATCAAGTTTGATGTCCAAGGCCACTGAAGCACATACCTGGGTCAATAAAAGAAGCTAGTTTTCCTGTGGCTCAACTTAACACTTTATCATTGAATCACGTATTTTTGCTTATTGCAGTTTTGGTTTTAATAAATGCTTGCAATATGGTATAAATAATTTTGTTTACAAGAACAGAATTCTCACCCTGTCACAACATCAACATGAAGACTATTCAGACCCTCTGCACTCTGACATTTCTACGAAACCATAAGGGAAAATGCATAAATCACTGAAAAATTTGTCCCTACTGCAGCTACATAGCTGTAAACCTTTCCCTTTTCCTAGAGAAAGAGTTAATGTCTTCAAACCTTATCTGTCTTTAGTACATTTGAGACTGATCTCAGTCTCCCAGCAGAGTATAACACATCTTTTTCCAGTGACTTAAAGCCAACTAGTCACTGAATCAAACATTCTGAGACACCTCATGGATTACGTCTTTTTAGGACTCAGTCTTGCAAATCTGACTATACTGGCCCCAGTACAGCAAAACTTGTATTCAATGAAGTGGCCCTATTGTCTTCTAAATTTCTTTTTGAGTTTGAAGGCTGTTGCAAGCACAACTGGCAGCATCCTAAAAATATTTTTTAATGTTTTTTTTCACATCTTCACCCTGCTTTGTTTTGCAAACCAAAGTTTCTAGATGACAGTCTGAACCTTTAAAGTGGATATCTTTGAAAAGCTCTTCAAGATTCTCAGGTTTTATTTTTAATTTTCCTTCTGTTTTTTTAAACCTATGTTCAGAAATTCATCCCCTATTATTAACTCAATTATCCTTGTTAATTACTTGCTATCAGATAAATTATTACAAATTAAAATTTTGTGCTATTGACCTTTCTTCAGCCTTCAATTTTCAATGTGAATTGTTAGAAAAGCAGTAAGAACTTTTGTGAATTTTGTACTGAAAAAACACTTTCAAGACTGGAAAACAGTCCTGTGCCTGGACCCTGATTCTATAGAATAGAAAAAAGAAGAAGAAGAAGAAGAAGAAGAAAAAAAGCAACAAAAATCCCCCTAGTCATTTCAATGGTTTAAAAGCTGGAGTAAACATCAGAGTAAATGCAGCAGGAGCTCTGACACTTACTAAATGTGTTTGAATTTGATTTTGATTTATAGATATTAATGATCATATCCACTTATTGATCCAAAGATACTAAAACACACAAAAGGGAAAAAGGCTGGTTTTAATAAATACTAACAGCTAGATGTGACTATTAATTACTGGAAATAGTTTGCAGGCCTGTGCAATGAAGGTCTCTATTATTTTATTTATTTACGGATGTATGCTTGGGAAAAGTGGAAACTCGTAAAAACTGTTAATGAAAATCAATAACAAAATAACAAACGGGAAAAGATGTTAAACAAGAAAATTTAGAAACATAGATAAAGTGTCAACACCAATCAACATCAACATCAAATCATTACAAATTTAGAGTGTCCTTATTTTGGTTGATTTAGGTTAGATCCATTTGGGATTAACCCAAAGACATTTTGACTCAATTGACTTAAATTGACTGAAAGGCAAACCTTGAATAAAGTTTTAAGCTGATATCTTTATCTTCATAAAGAGCTGCAGTATTATTTGAACAAAAAAGAAAGTTTTCAGAATTGTTATGCATTCTTTTCAAAAGGGTTTTAGAAATATGACTCTCTTTCCTACTAATTTTCAGTAGTAATTGAGAGCCTCCTTTCTCAAGTTCTTTAAACAATACCTTTATTACCCTTCAATTAGATTGCTTTTTTGAAAAAAAATATTTCAAATATGTGTTTAGAATTCCCTACCAATTTTCAGTGAGTTACATAAGTTTCACTAATCCTGACTAACTTTTTTTGGTAATTCTTTCCAGAATGAAAATAATTGTCTGCTAGGTTTTTCCCAGGAGACATCCCAATCATCCACTTATCTCAGACCTGTGTCAGTTGTGTTTAGCCAGTAATATTTTTAAACTGTTTAATAATTTTGTTTGGTTTACACATATGGTATCAATATAGATGCATATGGTAAAATGCATCACAACATGCAAATATGGTCTTGACTTAACAGATTTTTTTGGAAAAAGAGTGTGTACATCAAGCTGGATGAAATTCAGTTTACTTACATTGAAGATATAAAGATGTCAGATAAACCTGGCTAGATTTGATCCTGTGGGCTCCAGGGAGACTAAAGATTTCAAGCTACTAGCTCATGCTACTAAGCCATCACTCTCCAGAAAAGGCTAAATACTATACTGTTGTTGTATCTGTCTGTTCACCCAGTTCTTTTTAAATTCACTTTTATCCCTGAAGAAAAAGCTTTCTGCTAATTGTTACAGGTATCCCAGTCCTTTTCAATCTTCTTCAGTTTGAGTCATTGAGAATCTCCCCTTACTTTACATTGTCTGTCAGACTAAAATGAGGATAAAAAGAAGGGTATGTAAACCACACTTCTGTTCTTCAGGACATTACATTTATGGCATGGAAAATTGAAGTGCTTTCTATTAATTTTTCCCTATAAGTAGATGGAAACTGATGCTTAATAAGGAATGAGGGTCTCCACATGACTTAATTTAAAAAAAAAAATCTCTCCAGACATAGAGGATCTGCCTTCTGAATTGTCATGTTTTGATGCATTTCAGGGCAACAAGGCAAAGAGTAAAGTTAGGACCCTGAATTTTAGGAAAGAAAGCTTCCAGTTGTTCAAGAAGTTAATAGGAACCCTTTAGAAACTGTCATCAAAGGATAAAGGAGCAGAAGAGCCCTAGCAGGTCTTTAAGGACAGTTTTTCTTAGAGCTCAAGAGCTCTTGATTTTCATGTATAAGAAAACAGGCAAGGAAGGTAGGCAACCAGCATGTCAAAGTAACAGCTCCTTTGTCAAAATAAAGAGTAAGACGTTCTAGATCTTGAAATCATGATGCTTGGATTTAAAGAAAAAAAAAGAAAAATAATAAGAAAAAATAATAAGAAATAATAAGAGTCACGGATAGGCATTGCAAAATAACTCAGATTAATAGACCTAACTTTTCTTTTTATAAACGGAATAATCATTTTTGTATTTTATATTCATACTTCACATATATCAATTACCCCATTACTACTTCTAGAGACAAGAAAGTATATATATTATAACCCCACAAAACATAGCAATAAAAATTCCTTCTAAATAACCTCATTTCTATTTGCTAAAATAGCATGAAAATGAATGTGAAATCAAACTAGATGAACCTCAAACTAAAAAAAAATATTTTGTTTTATTTTGGTAAGTTAAACTATGTAACTTATTACTGCAAACCAAGCTCACTCGATTCTTACAGAAGACAAAACCCATACAGCTCAATCCTTCATATCATATGGCACTGTGTTAGGGAGAGTTCTCTTCATTAAAAGTCAGATTATGCTCATCTCATCATGCTGTCTTTCTCCTCTCTTTCCTTTAAGCATATATAGCTGTAGACACAAGCTAGACCAAGGGGAAAATACACCAAACTATTCTGCATCAAGGACTAGGCATAGATATGCTGCATTTCATACCAGAATTGTTCCAAAGCACAGCTGAGTCATATAATGATTTTACTATCTATTCTCTTCAGATCTGAGTATTAATTGCCCTATTTTCAGTTTTCCTTAATTTTTCTCTGGTGGTTGCTACTTGTACATTGGCTGTGTATGCATGAAGTTCTGACCCTGCTAAAGCCATTGGGAGCTTCTTTAAATACTGCTCAGGCTTANAATGAGGGTCTCCACATGACTTAATTTAAAAAAAAAAATCTCTCCAGACATAGAGGATCTGCCTTCTGAATTGTCATGTTTTGATGCATTTCAGGGCAACAAGGCAAAGAGTAAAGTTAGGACCCTGAATTTTAGGAAAGAAAGCTTCCAGTTGTTCAAGAAGTTAATAGGAACCCTTTAGAAACTGTCATCAAAGGATAAAGGAGCAGAAGAGCCCTAGCAGGTCTTTAAGGACAGTTTTTCTTAGAGCTCAAGAGCTCTTGATTTTCATGTATAAGAAAACAGGCAAGGAAGGTAGGCAACCAGCATGTCAAAGTAACAGCTCCTTTGTCAAAATAAAGCGTAAGATGTTCTAGATCTTGAAATCATGATGCTTGGATTTAAAGAAAAAAAAAGAAAAATAATAAGAAAAAATAATAAGAAATAATAAGAGTCACGGATAGGCATTGCAAAATGACTCAGATTAATAGACCTAACTTTTCTTTTTATAAACGGAATAATCATTTTTGTATTTTATATTCATACTTCACATATATCAATTACCCCATTACTACTTCTAGAGACAAGAAAGTATATATATTATAACCCCACAAAACATAGCAATAAAAATTCCTTCTAAATAACCTCATTTCTATTTGCTAAAATAGCATGAAAATGAATGTGAAATCAAACTAGATGAACCTCAAACTAAAAAAAAATATTTTGTTTTATTTTGGTAAGTTAAACTATGTAACTTATTACTGCGAACCAAGCTCACTCAATTCTTACAGAAGACAAAACCCATACAGCTCAATCCTTCATATCATATGACACTGTGTTAGGGAGAGTTCTCTTCATTAAAAGTCAGATTATGCTCATCTCATCATGCTGTCTTTCTCCTCTCTTTCCTTTAAGCATATATAGCTGTAGACACAAGCTAGACCAAGGGGAAAATACACCAAACTATTCTGCATCAAGGACTAGGCATAGATATGCTGCATTTCATACCAGAATTGTTCCAAAGCACAGCTGAGTCATATAATGATTTTACTATCTATTCTCTTCAGATCTGAGTATTAATTGCCCTATTTTCAGTTTTCCTTAATTTTTCTCTGGTGGTTGCTACTTGTACATTGGCTGTGTATGCATGAAGTTCTGACCCTGCTAAAGCCATTGGGAGCTTCTTTAAATACTGCTCAGGCTTATATAGATTTAACATGTTTCCAAGGATAGCAGCCTTTTTTTTGTGTTCTTTTGTGTTACAAAGCAATAGACAACCAATGAGAACAAGTGAAGCAAGTGGTATTGATGTTGAAAGAGCAGCACTCCCACCTCAAGGATAAAACAGAGGGGCACTAAATATTTTTTAAAACATCAAAAAGAATGAAAAGAAAGAGAAGAAGGATTATATAAAAGAATATGTGGTAATGAGGAAGAAACACATATTTGTACTATACTCATCCCACAGTTTGAGGTTTCATGTTTTAGCACAGTTTCATGGACATTTCTGAAGTGCACCAATTGAAACATGTTTCCCTCTCTTCTATTTCTGTTTAATAATGCAGTTCCGGAGCAGACTAAAACCCTGAATTGCAAATTGCTACCAGTGCTACTAGTTTGGGACATCCAGTCTTTATTAGGAAACTAAAAGCTTTTTACTCTCCTGCAGTCAGGTGAAAAAATGGATACAGAGTGGTATCTATGCTTTCACATAAGTATAAATAGAATTCAAACAACATGCATTAGCACATTTTCCCTCTTTAAAAATAATGCTCTCTCAGTTTGACCAGAGTGCCATTCTCAGCCTACCATTTGAATGGCAGCTGCTTTAATAGCTACTCTTTGAATATAAGTTCAGAATTGAAAACAAAGTTCATTAGCTAAGATTGAACTAGATACATAGGCCATTTTTAACATCTTAGAAAACAATTTTTTGTAGATATTGTTTCCTTCTCTGTTTATTTGAGACTCTGAAGAGCTGGTCTCTTTTGTTAAGGGTTAATTGAATTGACCACATGGGGAATGACAGAATTAGTATTCATTAAAATCATTAATTGTACAGAAGTTAATTATTCAAAGTTATGACTTTGTTTTGACTTCAAGTTTTCAACACTTTATACTAGGTGAAATTACTATCACTTGTCTCATGGGAATCACTATTTATGGCAGTCTCCTGTGGTTGAAAAGAAACCTGATGGCAGAAACTACTTTGCATTTAGAGTATGAGTTCAGATTCTTTTTTTGATGTGGATCAAGGATAAATTTTACACAACCTGGGAAAATACTCAGAGAACTTAAAATTATCTTAGTGGGATTTTCCTGTTCTTGGGATACAGGAGGATAGGAGGGTATGACAAAATCCAGAAGATAACAAACAGCTGACAAAACAAAGCTACCTATTCCCTTCCCACTCCCCCCCCCGCCACCACCCCTCACCTCCCTGACACCATATGTACCCTTAAAACATTAATTTTATCAGGTACCAAACTCCAAGTGAGTAGCCAGGATCAATATCCTCAGGGATAAGTCTGGTAGGGGAGGAAAAAAAAGTTTAGGCTTTCCACTAGTTAAAAAAAATGTTTAAGCTTTAAAGTGAGGAAAGACTGGAGTATCTCACAGAATTTTCAGATCTGATACAAATATGCAGCAGGCAAATGACAACACAGCCATGGAGGAAGAAGCAGTAGAACTTTAGGGGAAAGAACTGAAATTATTCAACACAAATTAGGGAGAGAATTTATCCAGTAAATTCACAAGGTGAGATTAGAAACAACTATGTCTATATACTAGTTTGAGAAGCCTCAGAAAGAAAATGAAGAATTAGCAATTCTGATTCAAGACACGAAATCAGACTATAGAAAATACTAATAACAGCGGTTACTACTTGGAACAGAGTTACTGAAGGCTCAGCTGTTTAGGAAGAAGAGAAATAGGAGAAAAAGTAGTTGAAAAATACCATACATAAGAAGTGTTTCAGCCTTACAGGAAAAAAAAAGTAACAAGAATAGAATAGAAACTGCATGAAGCACCTATTATGTGATAGTAAAAACATATCATTTCTAAGGAAATCTGCTGTAGACCTCCAGTACTGGCTACAAATAATGATACCTATGGGAGAAAGAAGCAAAAATAGAATGTATGTGACAATAGGAGAATTTAATTTCCTTGATATAAACTGAAAAAAACACTATCTAATTTATAGATTGTTCTGGAAAATAATTATTAACAGCTTTTGCTAAAAAATAACCAACAGATCAACTGCAACTCTTGCTATTTTAAACATAGCAGAAGTATCCTGTCAAAGCACTAGTCACATATACCAAAATTGAAAAAAGTAGCGGTTGTGATTATACTGAACTTCTCATTTTAGTCCAAAGTAAATCTATAATTTATTGTTTCTATTAGTAATGTTATAGAAGAGAAAACTTAGATTACTTGAGTAAACATATAGTGAGGTTGATAGAGATGGAGAATGATTAATATGATCCCTTTTGAAAGAGGTAGAACAGGCAAAAATTGCTGCTCTTTCTAAATTAAAGGAGATCTGGTCTTTGAGGTTTTGGTACACTATACATTAATCACACTTTTTTTTTTCTGTCAAATTCATTCAATTCTTTTTTTTTGTCTTAATCCTTTTAAAATGCATACCTATTTCCTCTGACAGGTATGATAGTATTTCAGCATAGAGGAAGAAGGACAAATTGTTTCTTTGTATCACTAAGAATGTTTTCAGGAGTTTGGTGATACATCTTCCTTTAGTTTTCATCAATTACAAACATGAGAACTATAAGATTCCCCTGCCTTAGGTTAGGTAAAATTGCTATAGATTAAAAAACAAACCAAACCAAACCAAACCAAAACAAAGTGTGGATTAAAAAAGGGTAACAAAATTGGCTTTCTTACTTTCTAGCATCCTCCAGATATAAATTTAGGAAATTTCTTATAAATTTAGAATACTATGACACTAGGGAAAACATCAATAGTTTGTTTTGTTTGAATCTTTTATATGTAAAACATCTCCTTGTGGCTTATAGTTCTGCATAGTTTGTGGTCTCATGTTACATAGGCTAAAAACTATTAGTTATTTGCTTCTGATTCCAGAAAACTTGGTTTCATAACCCAGAGGTCCTCTGTTAACCTCGTATTGTACATTTAAAAAAATTTAATCTGTTGAAAAAACACACAAGCCACAATTCTAAAATAGTACAGTCTTTACAAAACTACAGTTGCACTTCATTTTTGATAGTGATTTATTAACTATTATTTTTGAGTTCAAGTCATCAGTAGATATAAAAGAAAATAATCTATGAAAGAAGACCTGGTGTTTTAATTCAGGTGTTACTTTATGTTATTTTGAGATGTTATTCTACAAATATTTGATAGAAAGGCCAGGAAAACTTCCTGCCTGAGATGAAGCAGGAAGACCAAATGCTGCAATGTAATTGTTCACTCAATACCATAAAAATGTAGTTAACACTGAAAGGTGAAAATGCAGAAGAATTTTATTCTAGAACTTGAGAGTTCCAGGCATGCATAAACCATGATTCTTATGAAGTATTTAAGTATTTAAAAGTCAAAATTGTTCATTTGACAGTGTCTGACCTTTAAGGTTATCTGCTCCTCAAATACATCTTAGCTATCAACCAAAACTTTAATCACTTTCTCATTTCAGATTTTGAAAGAAAGATTCTATTTAAATCAAGCAAAGGTCATCTTTCTTTGAAATATAGATTACTCACCTGCACTTTTTAAAGAAGTGAATACTGGGGAACAAACTCAGGAGAAGCAGCTCTGTTTCCACACTGACAAAATACTGAGTCAGCAGTGGAAAGGATTAAACATAATTATGCATAACTCCCGGAGACTGAACTTCATAGAGTGAAGAAGAAATTAAATAAAATGTTATGTTTTTCAGTCTTTTTGAACTACTTCTTAAAACTGCAGTTAGGTTAAAATGGCACCAGTATCAAGAGATAAGAACAAATGGGTTATTTATCTGAGATCACTTGAGATTAAGATGAAGTTTTCCGACCTCTGTTTGACTATTTACACTCTATGTATATGATTTTTTTCTCTTAACTTGTATATACATTTGTTTCACTAAAATATTGTATTGCATTTGGCCCCAAATATCAGCAAAATTCCAACATTTAAGATATAGTCGCAATGTGATTTCTATGAGTCTCTAAATGTCTTAACGTTTCATAAAGCAAAACAACTTCCGCTGTCTTGTCTTCTAAAGTAAAATGTAGCAGAAGAGGCACATCTAGTATTTACTCACATTTGAGAATCTGAGTTTTTAGTTTATCTGAATTCATATATGTGAACATAAGTTTATCCTGAATAACACATAAAATTCTAATAGCAACATATTTAGAATGTCAATATGTTTGAAATAGTAATTTGATTTTACCTTAATTTTGGATCGTATATTCTATGGTACACAGTATAAGAAGGTGCTGTGGAGGTAATTGACTTCTTCAGCTTGAAAGAAGGCTCTCCATACTGGCTACATGGCCTACAATTAGCATTCTACAGTGACGGGTAGCAGAAAGTCATTCCCACATGCGCTTGGTCAATGCAATATGATTGGAATGCCAGTTTGAGAGTATACTGGACCTTTTAAAGTTGGGTACTGATGCACAAGACAGAGTGTTAGTCTAAAATCAGGAAAACTAAATAAAATTGCTTTGCACAGATCTTACAGAAGTGTCCTTTTTTTTTTTTTTTTTTTTGCCCCTGTCCTCACTGAGTGCTGCGATAAAGACTTGGAATATCACCTCTTTCTACATGATTCATATTTATTATTTGTTTCCAGCTTTCTGGAGTGAACAGTATGGAGTAACAGAGGCCTTTGCTTCCAACAAAGCAAGGAAATTATACCATATAGCAATGCAAGCTCTGCTTCTCTGCAAGAGAAGTTTTCAAAATTTACTGCTTAACTCAGTTTGGAAATAACTACATCATCTTACTTCAATATTTGCAAAAATACATACAACAAGGAATTATTAATTTCAAACACTTAATAAACCACTAGCTCCATGAGAAAAAACATTAATTAGGCAGGACTTTTAAGGATGTTTTATCTGTAGAACAAATTCAAGTCTCCAGCATATATCTTAAACGTGGCTGCTAGAAAGTGCTTGTGGAAGTAGTTTAGTAGTTTTAAAGTATAATCATTTTTCTTAAGAAAAAAAAAATGTTTTCTGACAGAGTTTAGAACTCTGATAACAGTCACTATTTTTTTGATAGAATAGATTAGATTCTTATAATGCTGGAGCACATTAAAAATAAAACCCAATATGTCTTCTTGTGTGTAGGTTTTGGTATCTCAGATAAAGATTCTCAGATAAAAGATTCTCTTTTGAATTCTAGGAGAAGACATGTAGTTTGAACAAAGAGTTCTAGCTTTAAAAACTGTTGGTGTTAGCATGATTACAACTTCTGTAGAAGATCATATACAAGGTAGAAATAAAATGAAATAACAAATAATTACAAATATAAACAAAAATATTTGAAACATAGAAACCTTAAATGACTTTTTGGTATTTTTATGGTGTTCTTTCCTGTTCAGGGTGGCAAAACCTCTGATGCTGTTGTCCTCATCTCTTACCATTGTTACAGAAAGTATAAATTACACTTGAGGTTTTGAGTCAAGATAGGGAATTCATTAAAATTCATTGAATAAAATGTGCCTGTGTGTTAAAAAACTCTCCAAATACCACAGGTTAAAAAAAAAATCAGTGCAGAAACCTCTTTAAAATGAATAAAGTTATCAGCAATAATCTATTAATACAAGAATGGACATATTTAACAGCTATATTACAGCACTGGTATTAAAGTTCCCTAAACCACAAGCAATACAAAAGAATATTACGTTGGTCTAACTTTCGTAGACTAAATCTGTACCCATAAAAACTTTCTCAGTTTTCAAGGCACAGTTCAACTGAAAAAAACCTCACTAAAACCTGTATTTCCAGAGAAAAGTTTTTCTTTTCTATCATGATTAATAATTAATTTCTGCTAACATTGCCCTCCACTAAGGATGACTTGAAATTTATGCTGCACATGAGTTAGAGTTAATCCTTTTCTATCTAAGCATATTGGCACTATTTTTATATTGTTATCTAATATTTATCAGATCAAACATCAGTTTAGATGCCATGGCCACAAAATAATCTCATCACACTTCAGAACTGTGGATGATCTAAGCACTGAATATATACATCCTTAGTAAATCCGAACACTGCAAGGTTTCCCAACCTCAGTTCAAATTATTTGATCACCATGGAATCAAGTACAACTCTGCTCACAGGGATCAGATGCCATGTATATGCACACAGAGTTTTGGAAATAAGGACTGAATATTGTATTCCATTATTTGCATATCAATAGCTTGTAATTTAAGTATGGGCTGGTGTTTGTGTGGCTAGTGTTTTTCTGTAAAAAGAGGAAGGGCTTTAAGGGTGAGAAGCTGCTACAAGATTCCCCTGCTCCAAGTCAGACATTCCTCTGGCTGATGCTGAGCCCATCAGGAACAAACCCCACACTGGAGTTGGTGGCTGCAACCAAAGGAAGCCACAACTCCATGGAGAGCCCGCACTGGAGCAGCGTGTTCCTGAAGGACTGCTCCCCGTGGAAGGGACCCATGCTGGAGTAGTTTGTGAAAAACTGCAGCCCATGGGAAGGACTCAAGTTGGAGAAGTTCATGGAGGACTGTCTCCCGTGGAAGGGACCCCATGCTGGAGCAAGGGAAGAGTGTGAGGAGTCTTCCCTTTGAGGAGAAAGGAACAGCAGAGATACCTTGTGATGAAATGAAAGCAGTCCCTCTTGCCCATCCCTCTGCAATGAAATCAGGAGCAAAGTTTAGCTCAGGAAGAAGAGAGGGATGGGGTGAAGGTGTTTTAAGATTTGGTTTTATTTCTCATTATCCTACCCTGATTTGATTTTTAACAAATTAAAGTGATTTTTACCCAGAGTCAAGTCTGTTTTGCCATACATGGCGAGTGACCCCTTCCAGTCCTTGTCTCAACCCATTAGGTTTTACCTTTTTTTTCCTTCCGATTCTCTTCCCAATCCCACCAGGGGTGGGGAGAAGTGAACGAGTGGCCTCAAGATGCAGATGGCGACTGGGCCTAAACCACAACTACTCATGAAAACAATGACTTAAAATTTGTATACACAACCTTATTTTTTCCATTTTACCTCTTCTGAATGTCAAGGTATACAAGCTTTTTGCTTTTTTAGCATGTTTTTAATAACATATGTAAATAAGGAAAAATGTAAATGCTGGACACATGCATCATTTTCAATTTGCAAATTGTCCAATTTTTCATCATCCAAAATACATAAGAAATATGCAAATATATGGTAAGTAGAACCATTAAATTAAAGAAAAACAATCTTTATCACACCATGGAGCTCATGAAGTTCACAGTATGTAGAATTCCTCTGTTAATACTGATATGTTTTGGAATACTAAAACATTTGGTAAAGGGGGATTTCAGTCAACCACAGCAGGTGAACAAAAAAGTATTTTGCAATTATATTGATGAAGATTCTCTCTTTTGGCTTCAATAGTTTATAATCCTTTTCTTTATGTATAGAATTATTTAAAAATAAGAAATGCTTTTGCCTTTCTCAGTAAATTATTAATTTTTCCCTGCTTCTGAAGAGTTTCCTGCATTTAGAACTCAGAAAGTATTCTGATTTTCATATACTATGTGAGCTACTGTAGAAAGTGTATGTAATTTTTTTCAGTATCCAGGTAAAGATACAGTCTGGTCTAGATATAGATGTGACTCTCATAAAATGCTCAAGTATAAGCACAGCTACATAAAAAAGAAAGTAACCCACACAGGGAAAGTATAAACTGTTTATTGCTGATGTAAGTGAAAGTGTGACACAACTTCTCCTTCAATAGCTACATAGCTGCTGTTATGGTTAGCTAAAGGGTTGGAAATAAGTAGTGTGTATACACTGACTGTGGGGGGTTGGCTCCAACCAAGAGCCACTCACCTAGCTTCTCACTCCCCTGTCCTGCCAGCCAAGGAGAAAAGATAAGGAAGGTTAGAAGACTCATGGATCGTGAGGAAGACAGTTTAATAACAAAAGCAATAGCTGTGTACATAAGCAAAACAAAAAGAGGAATTCCTTCACCGCTTCCCATTAGCAGGCTCACATCCCACTTGCATGCTTAACCATTACTTGGGAAGACAAACGCCTTAACCATGAATGTGTCCCCTTCCTCCTTCTTTCCCTGAGCTTTTATTTCTGAGCATGATGTCATGTAGCATGGAATATCTCTTTGGTCAATTTGGGTCTGTTGTCCTGGCAACGTTTCCTCCCGGCCTCTTGCCTGCCCCAAGCCTACTCGCTGAAATGAGTGGTGGTGGTAGAAAGCCAACACTGTGCAAGCATGCTTCAGCAATAGCCAAAGCTCTGGTGTATTATCAGCACTATTTTAGTCACAGATCCAAAGCCCAACACCATAAGGGCTGCTACAAAGAAAGTCAACTCTATCTCAGACAGACCCAGTACACTAGTGACTGAGGTAGGAATGGGCAAGAACATTTTTGCCTGTATACTTCAAATTAATATTCCATGTCAAGTTTAAAGGGAGTTCAACTGAAGGACGGACCTTCAGAACCATCTTTGTCTTTATTTAGGCTCAGCCTAAGCCCCAGCTAATAAACAAATTACTTATACAGGGTATTAGCTACTTCAATCTGTCAGTCAGCACTGGTTATCAAATGAGTAATGTTGAGTCCATCATGCTCCAGACATGGCTTACCACCCTAGATGTAAGAACGATGAAGTAGCATTTAAATGTAAATTGATTATATTAATGTAATAAAAGATGATATACAAATTCCAATAGACAATGTGTTTCCATGTTTTATACTAGTTCATATAATTAATAACAGGAATAGAGAGGAAAATACAAGAGGGATGAAGCTTTTGCTCAGTGATCGCATTTATTCAAGATGCCCTCTTCCATAATTTTTTTCCTCCCTGTGAAATCCGGTGTGAAAACGAGCCTGAATTCATAAAGTTTCAGATAATTTAATTCATTTCCAGTTAGCAAATTTTAATTTATGATTTGAAAGTAAAAAGAAGTCAGTTAAACAAATACTTAAGGAGACACCTTTCTTCCCCTTCATCCAGGCTCAGCTCAGTGCAACACATCTCCTCCCTGCTTCCCACACTGAAAACTTTCTGTTTTCATCACATCTTATACTCAGTCCGTCCCAGCTACTTTGGTGAATAATGGTAGGTGCAGAAGGCTGATATTGGATTCCTACAGGGAACTTTTCAGAAGTTCAAGAAAAGGGAATGAAAAGTCATGGACCTGAGGAGGAATAACCCCAGGCACCACTCTACACTGGGGGCAAATTGGTTGGAAAGCAACTTTGCTCTGAAGCATCTGTGGGTCCTGGTAAATACCAAAGAACATAAACCTACTGTCCTGGATTTCTGCTTATTTTTTTCTCAGATGCAGAGCTTGTGAACTGATAGTAGGGGTCAAGGATGATAGAAAGG
>VZTO01026859.1:545-10966 GCA_013400615.1 Syrrhaptes paradoxus
GCATCCTGGCCTGCATCAGAAATAGTGTGGCCAGCAGGAGTAGGGAAGTGATTGTGCCCCTGTACTCAGCACTGGTGAGGCCGTACCTTGAATCCTGTGTTCAGTTTTGGGCCCCTCACCACAAGAAGGACATTGAGGTGCTGGAGCGGGTCCAGAGAAGGGCAACAAAGCTGGTGAAGGGTCTGGAGCAGAGGTCTTATGAGGAGCGTCTGAGGGAGCTGGGGTTGTTTATTCTAGAGAAGAAGAGGCTGAGAGGAGACCTTATCACTCTCTACAACTACCTGAAAGGAGGTTGTAGTGACGTGGGTGCTGGCCTCCTCTCTAAAGTAACCAGTAGGACCCAAGTTGCACCAGGGGAGGTTTAGGCTAGATACTAGAAAAAATGTCTTCCCTGAAAGAGTGATCAGGCATTGGAAGAGGCTGCCCAGGGAAGTGGTGGAGTCACCATCCCTGGAGATGTTCAAGAAATGTGTAGATGTGGTGGTTAGGGACATGGTTTAGTGAGTTAGGTGGTGTGGGTTGGCAACTGAACTTGGTGATCCTTGAGGTCTTTTCCAACCTTAATGATTCTTTGATTCTATAATTCTATGAAATGCAGTGTGTGTGTCTTTAGATCTCAAAGTACAATTTCTTAATTGTCTTTGGACTTTAATTTTGTTTTCATGTCTATTTCAGTTCTTATAGACTCACTTTCAAGGTGTAAATAAGCTGAAATACTGTATTCTCTAAAGATGCAGATTTCTTTACTACCATGTTTTCTTGTGTGTGACTGTCATGTGTGATACTGATTGTTACCTACATTCACAGTAAAGAATTAAAATAATTGGAAGCTTCAGGTTTTAAAACACAGTAGACAATACAAGCATGTTCTTCCTATCTCTATGCTAAATTTGTATTTGGGGTTTTTGAAGGAGTCTTAATTCCTGTGTAGGAAAGCATCAGGACCAAAAGTGGAAGCTGCTTTGTGTTCCATTCATTCAGAGGTGTTTGGTGGAAATTATTTTCCTTTGCATTAATTAAAGCAGAATGTTTACCAAAAGTGTTAATCGTGTCAAAAAGGCATTTCATATACCGTTTTGTGCTTTATAGGTTCATGTTGAGTAGATTTTTGTACTAAATGTGTGACAAATCTTGAAGAAGAGCTGGGCGGTATTACAGAATTGGTAAAAAATGTGTGGTATGGCACTTTATTTTACTTTATATATAAGGACGTGACTCTGTTTCATAGGTTTCAGAGAAAGAGAAAAATTATGGTGATCTTAAGGGTAGCCTAAAGTATTTTTTACTGTGTAATAGTTCTGTATTGTCTCTGTTTATAATTTTGCACACTCTTAAAGAAAGTAATGTTTTCGCCATGCTGGTAGATTGCAGAAGTGTAAAGATCTCACCTCTGACTGTGATGAACTGGAAGACAGGCAGATATCGTTGACCCAGTACTAGATCACCGTTTCTGCAAATACCTGTGCCTGGTTAGCGTGAATTCATCAGGTTGAAGGGGCGAGTTCTGCCTGGTGGCTAGAAGTGCCCTGTAGAGGTGGCCTGCACAGGCAGTGCTACGCTTCTGAGCACAGTGCAGGCTGAGGATCCCCGTGAAGGCTCAAGGTGGAAGCGGGCTTGGTCTCACTTCTCAACTTCAGAGTGCATTCTTCTTCATTGCAGTAATGACCACTTTCTCCCCAGAGAAAGTAAAATTGGTCAATCTGTAACATCGTGCTTGATTTTCTGGGAATGCGTATGTAAGGCAGACTTATATTAGAAGCTTGTTTTATGTGTGCGGGAAATGGGGCTGAAGGTTTCAAAGTGATGCTCATGGTAAAGGCAAAATCTTTCAGGGTTTCCAGCTTAGATTTTTGCAGTGTGTGCTGAGTCTCGGAAATGCTTATGGGTTACTCCTTTAACCTTGCACTGCACTGCTGTGAAGGACTTCTTTGACAAGACACCTGGAAGATTATGGAAGGGGCATAAGGCTGCCTTTCTCCTGAGACATGAGTATTATGGTATGAGGCATCAAAGTTCTACAGAAATTATTAAAATAAAACCAAGGCTAAATCCTGAAAAGCACAGCTCTTAGTAGTGGACTCTGGTGCATGTGTTTTGTATCCTGCAGGGCTAAGGAGCTGGGTTAACACACGTGGCTGGGCAACTGCTCATTCTAAATTTCAGCTCCTCCTTTTAAGCAAACACAGGGATACTATAGATAAGCTCTTCTAGTCACAGGGGATGAGCTCACTGAATTGGAGCAAAGCAAAAATGCTGTGGGATGTGTTCCAACAAGCAGACCTTAACTTATATTGACAGATAGTCAGAAACGTTCATTAACAAACTACTTTCAGTACAAAGTACAAAGATGCGAAGAAATTTAAAGGAACGAGGGAATGACTGCCCATAAATGAATATGAGCCAGATTTTAATTTAACACTATTATCCCATGTTTCTGTGGTTAAAGTTCGCAGGGCTGCAATTGTTACACTACTTGCTTTTTAAAAAAAAACAAAAACAAACCCCAAAAAACAATCCACCAAAACCAAAACAAACCCAAAAAAACCCCAAACCACAAACATATCTATTGGTTGTACAGCGCCTACCATGATGTCCTGAAAGTTGGCCAAGGAAGATAAATTTTTTTTCTTCCTGAATTTTTGTCATAAGTTGTCTCATAGTAATTACCTGAAGTTAGATGTTTCGGACAATTGTATCTTCATAAATTGAAGATTTTTAAATATGCAGTCATGTATTATATGTATATTTTGGAGTTTTGTTTTACTGCCGGGAGTTTTGTTTTACTGCTTAGTTTAGTTGTTAAATCAAAATGCAAGTTTTAATTCAGTGGTTCTTCAGTTGCTACTGGTGCTGCTGTTTGACACTTTACAGGTCTTTGTAGTTACCTTGCAAGTACCACTTGACGCTGTTCAGCCCTGCACTAAACAAGCTGTCAGCATTGTATAACAGAAGTGATGTTTGTGTCCAATGGCTAGACCATATCCTTCTTATTTGTCTTGCAGGCACAGGAGAGAGTGGCAAAAGCACGTTCATCAAGCAGATGAGAATCATTCATGGATCAGGTTACTCCGATGAAGACAAAAGGGGCTTTACAAAACTGGTGTACCAGAATATATTTACAGCAATGCAGGCCATGATCAGAGCCATGGATACCCTCAAAATCCCATACAAGTATGAACATAACAAGGTGAGTTTTTGTTTATTTCTGTAGTGGAAGTTTTTCGTCTTTTTATTTTAGGAAATATATTGAAGGTTTCAAAAAAATTACATCACATAAATTATGCTCAAACTTCACAAAAAAGGGTCATCTTCGAGTCCTGTCTTTAGTTCTCTGCCCTTTTTGCTGCTTTGACAACACAAAGATGCTGCTTTTAGAAAGATTGCTGCTCCTGAGATGCATAGGGGATTTGTCACAGGGCAGAAGTTTAATTGCAGGCTTCTGTTTGACTTTACCCTTTGTGTTTTCTTCCCAGTCCATGCTCTGGCCAGAGCACAGTTAAGCCGTTCTGATCTGTAGCAGAACCTTACTGCTTCTTGTTTGCCATTAACATTACAGTAATTCAATGAAAGTAATTCAAATTATTAGAAAAATAGGTGGTTATATCTGTCTGTGTGTCAACATATTGTGAAGTAAAATTTTCAACACAAGACCTTGAAACAGTCAGATTCTTTTGAGATGGATGCTCTTATTGAAATTTAAAAGGACAAAATACATTTGAAATTTTTAGAGGATTCATCTCAGACTAGCCTGACTTCCTTCCATTTTTTTTTATATTAACATTTTAAAAGAAAGATAAGTAAAATAACTTAATCATTCCATGAAGGAGAGTGAAATGCTTAATATTTACTTGAATACATGATAAGGCACAAGATCACGTGGCTCTGTCTCTCACTTCGTGTCACAGGAGTGGTACGACTTTAGTTGATAGCAGTTCCTGAGAGCTTATCCTCATTTTTACTGTTATATTGTTATCAGCAGCTTTGTCGGTGGAGAGTTTAAGATCTTTCCCAAGTGGACGGGTCACCTTTCTTTCAGTTTTCTGAAAGAGTATTTAATGGTAATTTAGTAATCCTGGATGAAAATAATACTTTCTCTGATCAGTGACTTCAAAGTTCTTTTACTCTAATATTTTTTAAAATATCAGAAACTATCAAAGAGCAGAAAAATTTACAATAAAAAAGTAAGCTTCTGTTAACTGGAGAAGACTGGATGAAATAAGCTTGTGTTAAGATGAAAATCTTCTGTGTCTACATATGAGTTTAATTGTTGTGATTGAACTGCTGTATATGTTTTAAGATGTGCAATTTAGAAGTAGGAAAGATAAAACTTATTAGCAGGTTAAAGAAGCTTTGTGTCTCCATTTGCATCTGCCAAAGCCATTGCAGATGGTCATCACTTTGTTGGTGACATAATGTTGCAATAACCAGTCTTGCTGGATCTTGGGTATATGCAGTGGGAAGTCAGAAGGATCTTTTCTATGAAAATCCATACTGTTAAGTTTATTTAATGATTCCTGTGCATATTAAGAAGTTAAGAAAGCTTCTCCTAATTGGTAGAAGAGACTGTTGAACTTTCTACTCTGACTGTGTACTGGAGCTGTCTAGATTCCTCTTGTTTCTTGTGAATCAAAATGTGTAATTAGTATGACAAAGAAAACTGCATTTGTATGTATGTTTCAGCCTTTTGGCTACATGTTTCTGCTGTGTGCAAAACATACAGCATACTGACCTGAAAAGTTAGTGGATTGTAAAATGTAATCACTTTTTCTTGAAAATTTATATTGTCACTTTGCCTTAGTATCTGTAAGTCCTAATTGTAAATCAAGATTTTTTTTCCCCTTATATTATACTATAGAGTATATGTTCTGTAGTTATTGTTTAACTTAAGAGTGCTGAATTTGTATAGTGTTTTTATATAGTTAGAGTTGGTTAGTTTTGGCATAGCTGTATACACATGGACAGAGCTGTTCACTTTCTGTATAGAAGAGTAACTTTTCTGAAAATGGGAGTCTACCTTTGTGCTCGACTCCTTCACAGGCATTCCCCTCAGTTTCTAGTATGGCTACATGCAGAGTAAAATAGAAGTCACTGACAGGGTCCCAAGGCAATTCCTGTACAAAGAATTTTAGGAAGACATCGTGCCAGAGCAGAGCAGATCGCGGTGGGGGGTTTGTATACAAGGTCATTTAATTTTAAAGCAGTGAACAACAGTCAACTGGTTAATGTGCTCTTTTTTTTTTTTTTCTAAAGGCCGTTGAAAACAAACTTATTAGCCTAGCAGTCTAGAAAAACACAGGAAGGGCACTTCCTATTAATTTGAATCTCCTATCAGGAAGTCCTATCTCTGGAGAGAATATCTCAAAGTTTGAGTAACAGTGTATTTTTAGCACAGTAGTTGTTTTGCACAATAGTTCAGAAAACTGCAGCTCAAGCTGGTATTGATGTGGTTGGGCCTACAGAAAAGAGACCCCTTTTTGTCAGATTCTTCATGTTCTGTGATAGACTTTGGGGCTACAGTAGAAATGCTTTTCTCTCATTGTACCCATTTTCTTACCTTTAACTGGGAATTTTAAAAATTCGAGTGTTCCAAATCTCTGAATGCTGTTGGAATTTGAAATGCTGTCATATCAAAAAGTTAGTTAGTAGGCAGCTGTGATCTTTGTGTGGTGTACAACTTCACAACAACATCTAGGTTGGATTAGTTTAATATAATCAACATAGCAAGAGGCAGGTTTTAAGTTTAGCAAATTAGTTCTTAGTCACCAATGTAACTAAAGAGACAGAGACTGAAATGTATTGTCCTCTATTATTATAAACTAGTCTGTTTGAAAAATTTACTGTCAGAGTAGTGAAATTCAATTAAGAAACCTAATTATTAGCATTTAGAGTGTAATGTCTCAGAACTGATGGTAGAGCATTATAATATGAAAGATTTATTTTTGTGTTAAATTGCAGAATGTGAGAGGTTTAAGATACTGGGGGAGGGTGATCTCTTGTCTTAGGAATTTGTCTGTCATAGGAAATGGTGGCTTGTGGACTGGTTTTTAGTTTCCTTTTGTGTAAATATTATTGTGCTTCCGTTATTTTTTAACTAGAAGTTGTGAAGTTTTCACATGGCTCTTGAATTTTAGGGTAAGAAGTATTTTATGAGATACAGGAAAGCCTTTTTTATAGAAATGCTCATAAGCAATTCTGAAAATTGCCTGTCTTTACAAAATTGTGTGAATGTACAGAACTAACTCATGTGCAACCACAGATTCAAATGCACATTTTTTTAAAAACTAAAATACAGTTTTGTGTTTTTTACAGTTTGTCTTTTTAGAAAGCTGAAGTGTGTATCCGTGCTTCTGTCATTTAATTTCAAACACTGAACTAAGACCATTCATTTTAATCTTCTAAATTTTCATATTCCCAGTGCTTTTCATAATGACTTAGAACTCTTTCCTTCAGGTAAGGAAGGACTTTTCTATCCTTTTCTTATTTTTTATGTGTCTAATTGCTGAAGGTGGGGAGTATACATGGGCGTGTACTATTGTACACGAGTGCTATTTCTTCTTGGTGTAACTTTGAAAAGACAAGTTGCCTCTTCTGGTCCAGCAGACAGTGTCAGGAAGGTGTCACTCCATGATGATTAATAGGCAGGAAATCTTCCTTGAATCCAGTGCCCATAATTTTCTGGGAGACCTGTTAAATATTCATTACAAGGCTACAAAGAAGTTTTTAAAAAGACTGAAAACATAAGAACAGGTTTTATTGTAGAGCTAGGCATTTGCTAAGTTTCTAAGAGCGNACTCCATGATGATTAATAGGCAGGAAATCTTCCTTGAATCCAGTGCCCATAATTTTCTGGGAGACCTGTTAAATATTCATTACAAGGCACGTACTGTGAATAACAGTAACAGACCAGGCTACAAAGAAGTTTTTAAAAAGACTGAAAACATAAGAACAGGTTTTATTGTAGAGCTAGGCATTTGCTAAGTTTCTAAGAGCGTTTTCTGCTTAAGTTGTCTCTGTATTTGTGCCTGTTCCCTTTGGGGAAAGTTTTACAGTAAAAATAAGCAATATGGGAAATGCTTTCAAAGTCCAGAATCTTCCTGGCATTATCTTCAAGTCCATGTTTAACTTGTTAGCTATTTTTTTTCTAAGTGAGACAAATCCACTGGAGCAAACAAATAAAAATACAGACAGAAGTAGGACAACAAGAGTGGGTATGGAGTCAGATTGCATAAATTTTTATCCTAGGTAAACAGTTGGGGGTGTTAAATGTTCTAGATCTCTCTGGTGAAATTTGCTGTTGAACAAACCTTGGTTGTGGGAAAGGGCCTCCTGCAGACTCCTGACCTGATACGCAAAAAGTGTGAAGGACTGAATCCAGAGCAGGAGTGTGCAAACACTGGAAGTGTCATTGGCTGGCAAATGATGTAGTATATGTGAGATTTCTGGCATTTTGGGGCATATATTTTGGGGGTTTGTTGTTTTGGTTTGTTTTTAAGAAGCAAGAGTGATGTTCTTGGAATGGCAAAATTAAATGGTTATTGTTTTGGAACAAGGATAATCAAGTGCCTCTTCAAGTAGATGAAGAAACCCAAAATGTGATCTGCACAAACAGTATGCTGCCATGTGTCAGACCTGAAGCAGAGAGCTTAAAGCAGATTACAGGAAAAAAGAGTTTTATCCTAATAGTGTTAGTTAGTAAATAGTGTTACATAGTGCTCAGTTACTATTTGAGTACTCTCAGATGTTCCTCTCCAGGCACTCAAAACCAAAGAAAAGTTAACCAGTAAGTAGGAGCTTTGCAGAAGAGTTAAATACTTCTAATACCAGGAAGCTCCAAGTGCGTTATTTTGGCAAGAAGTAGATTGCTGCAGGGCCAGCCAACATGGAAGAGAGTATAGTTAGATTTGAAGTGTTGTGGTCCTTGAACAACAAGTATTCAGATACAGGAAATGAAGACAGCTTTTTTTCCAGGAGCCATAGTGTGAGAGAAAACCTGTCTCCCTTGTAGCCATGTTTCCTCCCATGAGAACGTTACTCAGTGAGCTTTACGGGCTCCAGTAGAGCCATGAGCAATGTCCTTATGAGTACTTCATAGAGTGTCCTTCATCAGGGCTTTGACAATCCTAACTAGATCCTCTCCCTAGCTCTGTGTCTTGTCTATTTATCAGTCTCCTCCTGTCAGTCATTTACTCCTCTCATGCCCTGCCTTTCTCTTCGGCACCTCTCCAGTCTTACTTACATTTGAGCTCAGCAAGTCTTTATCTTCTTACCTGTGGCTTTACCATTCTGTCATACTCTGCTTTTTTCTTTTTCTTGTTTTATATTTGAACAAATTAAAAAATAAAAAACCACATATGTGTAGTAATTTATGTCCTGTCCTCTTTCTACCAATTCACTCATTTGCTTGCTCCCTGTTCAGAGCAGAGGTCTCTTGCATTTTTCTGTATTACTCCAATGGATTTGTAAGTTGCTTGTTTCCTCTGTTATATTCTGCTTAACACTTTACTCCAACAGAAGTGTGAATTTTAGATGTTTTTCCAAGTGCAGGGAACAAATGATTGTCTATCAGAAGGAGGGTTGAATGTTCCCATGAAGAGCTGATAATATTTTTTCTTTAAAATAAACATACAGATAAATGAAGACTCTTCCTTTCCCTGATATAATAATAGGTAATTTCACCAATATGAAATGGGGAAACTGCCTCAGCCTGCAGTTCAACATAAATTTGAAAACTGAATTATCTGCAAAAAGAGTAGCTAGAATAAGATTTATTCCTTCCTCCTTTTATATTTCGTTTTAAGTGAAGTTCTTTATTTTTAAAAATACAACGTTTTAAGTGTTTAACTACCCTTTGCTAAAAGGAAGTGTTAAGTCATATACAAAAACACTCATGTGGAGTGTGATGTCCATGTTTTATCTTTCCAGTTCCACCATTTTACTGCTTCTGCTAGTGTGGAGAACAAATGGGCAGTAATAATGCTGGCACAGTCTTGTAGATCTTTTGATCACTCATACATGGAGTAGGATACAGGAAAACAGGCTTATAGCATTTTTTTTGATTTAGTTTCTTTCTGACTATGTCACTTCAGATATGTTTTTCACTTATTTTGATTGCAGAGCATATTGTGTGTCTGAAAGGAAATATTAGTGTGAGTATGTTCTCTGACAATGGAAATGCAATATATGCTCAGGGCAACTTTTGCATGTAATAGGATTTTGGCATTTATTTTAAGGTAACAAGTGAGATTTTGTACTCTTGGAATGGTTCTGACTTTCTTCATAATTACCAACAGTTATGTAAATGTATGTGTTTATATGGTATAGTTTTATACAGAAAATATATAAACATAACCATATAGAAGTATTTCCTAAAGGAAAACATTTAATAGTAATAGCTTCCTAATTATTTAATTCATTTCTACAGAAGACATACTAAGGTCTAAGCATTTATTTCTGAGGTATTTCAGGTTGAAATATTTATGTCATGTTTTTCCTCTGAAACTACAAAAATATTTCCTTCCTGCAGTAAACTTCTCTGGGGAACTTGTATCCACTTTTGTTCTGGTTGTATTGTACATAACTGCTAACAGTTCTTGAAATGTTGTGTCTTCATTTCTAGTAACACAGAGGTTGCTTGAAATAAGGCTTACTGCTCAACTAAAATGGACAATATTTATGTCCAGGTTTTGTCAGTCTCTTGTTCAGTTTGCACTTCCTATGTGGTAAAAGTTAGAACATCTGAGCAAGAAGGCTTTGTCTTGTAATAAAATTCAGCTTTGGCTTGCTGTTAAGCAAAAGAGTTGTTTTAAAAAACAATCTCTCATTTTTTTCTCAAGTATAAGTTGTTTTATATTGTGGGATGTATTGCCCCATAGAGGTATTCACGTCATTCATTTGGTTCTCTACTTTTTCTAAAAGCTTATTTTGCTCTTTTTTTCCTCCCTGGTTAAAGTAGCTATAAAGTCTGCATATTAAGAGTCAATTACATATTCATGTCAGTCCAGTCACATGCCTGTCTGATTTCAGACTGTGGGCCAGTGTAGGTCTACTCTTAGACTTTGTATTCACTTCAAGTGGTTATGTAGGGGTGAGGCATAAGGCAAGAGTCCTGGAAGAGGAGATTGCAAAGGGGAATCTAAGCATGATGTTAGTCATGTTATATATATATTTTTAATAGGTTTTATAACAGTCAAAACACAAGGCCATGGTAGTGTGCTTCAGCTTTGGCAAAAAACTGTACACATCTTGACTGTAGATTGTTTAGTGTTATAGTGGACCTAAGATGCTGGATAGGTAGGAAAATAATTTATTATGAGCAAGTCTCTTCTGTGAACAGTCTCAAGCATGACAAAGGAGAGCTTAATATTGGGTTGGAGAGCTGTTAACTAACAAAAGTTGCTTTTAATCATAGGATCATAGAATGG
>VZTO01026868.1:0-16546 GCA_013400615.1 Syrrhaptes paradoxus
GGTGAGAAAAAATATAAGAAAATTATTGTCAGAGCAAAATTCTGACCAGCTTTGGAAGGGCTTGAACTTCACTGTTCAAACTGAAAAGTAGCTGTCTGAATATCTGGCAGTCTGATCCAGACACTAACAAGCAATGCAAGTGGAGAAGGGATAGAAAAACCCCACTGCGCAACCGATGCAATTTGCTGTTTTCTATGAAAGAACAGACTGATGTAACTAGCTATTCTGTATCCCTAGTGTCTCCACTCCTACATTTATTAGTCTCTGCTGGTGGGGAAATGCAAAGTATTCATATTCTATTCCTCTGAATTAATATCACTGCAAAGTCAGACTAAAACTGGCTAGAATAATACCAGACACAGCTTTTTTTCTTCCTTTTATACAGGAGTTGTTGATCTTTACACTACACAGCTAGGGCTGAGAAGATGGGAGAGATAACTAGTGTCTTTCTGTAAAACAGATGATGCACAGTGTTGTTATTGCCTATGGAAACTTAATAAACTTTTTTATTGTGTTCTCTCAAAGTTGGAACAATCCCAGAGCAGCCCAGCCAGACTGTTATCCCCTCTTCTCTTGGAGCAGAAGTGAGAAGCCGCATTCCTATTGCCGGTGCGTTGTCATTGCCTTCCTTTGTTATTCCTGTGGATAAGGCCAGAAACAAAATGTCGGGGCATTCAAGGTTGGGTATGGTCCTTCAGCAGCTTCTTTTGATGCTTGGCCAGCCAGGATTTCTGTGTGCTGGCAGGAGTTGAGGTTGATCCATTCACATCCCATCAGCCAGTCTCTTCCAGTGCTGACAGACCCTGTGCCACAAAAGCTCAGATTTGTGAGTTTGAAGTTGATGGATTGAGTGAAGGAAAAGCATCTCAGAGCCCCCAGCTCTCCCTCTGCCAAGTGGCCTATGTGATGTGTAATTTCCCTGCTGCTGAGCTCTGACAGTCAGGTTCCCTTTCTCTCTCAGGGTGGCAGTGAAGGAAGAAGCTACACTTCTGTGTCCTGTTGTGCCTGTCTCTTCCTCCTGTAGAGTCAAAACCCGATCAGACCTGGCAGATTATAGTGCTGGTCAGAGTGCCGTCCTTAGCCATCCACTGAAGGTTTTGCTTTGTAGATGTTTTAGGGGTGGATCCTGGGATCAGGCTGGCTTTCTGTGTCAGAACCAGAAAATGACGTGCCTTGTCGCTGTGTTTGGGCTCTCCAGGTGCATCGATGCCCGAACACTCTTCTCGAGGCATGGGCTCCCGGCTCCACAGTGCTCCCAACCTGTCAGATCTGCATTCCTGCAGGCAGAAGATAACCAAGCAACACTCGGATCCTCTTGTTGCTCACTTCGGTCATACCCCAGGCAGCCAGCCTCTGCAGATTCATGGCTTGCAGCACTGCCGGCAGCTCAGATCCTCCCCGAAGCTCTCGGAGTTCATGCAGAGAAGCCCTTTGCCAACTATAGTGGGCTCCCCTACAAAGGTATGTCGAGGAGTCTGGTTTTGGGTTTCTCATGGCTCAATCTTTTGGGTTATTTGGGGATGAAGTGCTGCACAATCAGTTAACTGTGACCTGGATTTATCACCGCATGTTCACTTTTCTTCAAGGGCTGTTAGAGATCTGTGTGAGATGGCGCAGTGTCCTAGTTCTTAGTGGACAGATCTCACTTGGCAGCAGTGTTTGCCATCTGAGCAGAGTCCAGGGTGTTAAACAGGCAATGAAAAGGAGGTGTCCAGATCAGGCAGAAGCGCATTCAGTGCCTGGGCTGGTTTGCACACACAGAGACTCAGCTTTTGCGTCCAGTAGGAATCCCCAGCGGAGACAGCAGACGGTTAAGCAGGTGACAGCCCTGATGTGTCATGCGAAGCTGGCACTGTGACAGCATTTTCTCTGTGCTTGTGTTAAGCTGCTACAAACGAGTTTGTTGTCCTTTTATTTTAGTCTTTCTGGGATTGGGGACAATTAACTGCATGTGGCGGGATTTCTACCTCTTTATTTCAGGCAGATTGTTAAGCATACAATTTAATTGGGATAAACAAACAGGGGTGAGGGGAACCTCCCTCCTTCGTTTTCAAGACAGATCTCTGTTTTTTCTGTTCTTCTTAGGCTGTGTCCCCATTCGAGTTTCCCAAAACCCCAAGTTCCCAGAATCTCCTCACCCTCTTGGCCCATCAGGGGGTCATGATGACTCCGACACGGAACAGGACCTTGCCAGATCTGAAGGAGATGGGTCATTTCCACTGCCAGCAAACCGGCTTGGGATTGAGGCCGGTGGAAGAGATCAAGGGCAGGTGAGCAGCAGTCTGCTTTATACAGTGGTGCTTCATTCCCTATACACAACGGATGGAGCAAATTTCAAACCCCAGCTAACACTGAAGGTGTAGTGTAGCCTCCGTAAATGTTCGTAGTTATCTGCTAGCACCCTTGGCTTGTGAGCAGATATGATGCAGATTTTTAAAGTCTTCCTCTACAGGGGCAGGCCATGGCCTGGATTGTATAAAATGAAAGGTTGTCTGCAGCTTCACACTGCTTAGTTTAGTGTAATAATGCTGTAGTCAGTACTTGCGTTGCTGCAGTTAGTCACAGTAGTTGCATCCTTTCTGCAAGTAGCAGGAGGTGCTTCAGATGCTCTGTTGAAAGAGGGAAGGTGGTTATTTCAGCTCCAGACTGTTTGCCATGTAGTGTTGTGCGGTTGTGGACCAGGAATGGCACAAACCAGAGTAGAAGTTAGCTGAAACTTTGCAGCTGTTGACTTTCTGCATCCTGTGGTGTGTCCTCTTTTCAGATCTCTGAGCACAGGCAGGCTCACTGACCTGCTTCTGAAGGCAGCCTTTGGGGCACAGATCTCAGAAGCTGGCAGCAACGACAGCCTGAACAACGAGAAGCCGATGGAAGTTGCAGGTAGGTGGGGAGGCCGGGCAGATCTGGCAGGATATCCGGGGTTGGGGTGAACAGTTTGCCTGCATGCCTCCTGCAAATGGGAGGCTCCTTTTCTGATGGCTTTTGGCAAAGGAAGTGACTGCTGTGTGTGAGGAGAGTAATGATGCTTGCTTTCTTTTGTGGAGTGCTCTAAGGTCTGTAGGTTGTGCGTGCTGTGTAATTGCTGGCTAGTGGTGTGATTTTTCTAGGCAGGGCTTCCTCTTTTGGCCCCTTCTGAATGTGATAACTTGTGGAAGTGGGGACGTTCTGCCAGGCAGTTCGAATATGAATGGCTCTGCGAGGGTGGGTCTTCCTGGGCTTGCAGGTTGGGAAGTGAGGAGGGGAGAACAGCTGCAGCAATGTGTAACGCTGCCCAGGCTCATGTCCTGTGGTCCGTGCCAGCCTGGCCTGGTCGTGTGCTCGGGGGATGCCTCCAAAGGGAGCGCTGGCCTGTGCTGGTAAGCACCGTCTCCAAGAGAGTCTGCAGGAACATCAAAGTGCTGGGTGAGGCACACCGTGCTCTGAGTAACTTTCCTGTAATGCCAGTCTGCACCTTTCAACTGTCTCCCCAGCTCCCTCAGGTGCTTACGGAGGGACCCTGCACTCTGGTGCCCGGGCTGGGGGCTCTGCCAGCCCAACCCCAGTGATTTTTACTGTCGGATCCCCTCCCAGTGGAACAACCCCCCCACAGACCACGAGGACCAGGATGTTTTCAGGTAAAGGGCTGATACCTGCCTGTTCCAGTGGGAATGCCTGCGGGCAGAGTGATGTGTTGAAGTCCTTGCTGCTGAACACTCGTGGTGGCAGAGGGCTGCTCAGAGCACAGTCCGTAGAGCTCAGCTGGTCTAAATGCCTTTGAGGGTCTTGTGCTGGCTCCTGCCAGCCCCAGTTATTGCTGATAGCTGTTTGTACTGGCACAAGGACTAGTGCCATATAGAGCTTTTCCAGTACTGAAAGAGAGGCAAACTGTCTTTTACTTCCATTTCTCTCTGCTTCAGGAATAACACTGCAGCTGTTCATAGACCCACTGTTGCTGTTAAGTCAACAAACGTAAAGATTGTGTTGTGTTCTCGTTGTTTTCCCTGTGGGTTTTGGATGAGCTACAAAAGGTGACGATGACTACTCGTGCACAATTTCAGTGCACAAGTACTGTTAGGAAAGGGCCAGGATGGCTCTGTATGCAAAATTGTTAGTGGTGTTGCTTATGCTCTGGGCCGTTTAAGTAGGAAATGGGGAAATGCACTCCTGCTTGACAGACACTGCTTTTAAGATACTAGTGCTCTGGCCTCGTCAGCCAACAGTTGAGGCTGTGGTAATTGGCCCTTTTGGGATAGTGTGTCTGGGAGCTGGAGTCTATGTTCAGTTTAAGAAAATATTTGGACACTTCTATTTGCATTTTTGGCTTGTTTGGGTTCTTGTGTTGGCCGTTCCTCATCTGGATGTAGTCGACTCTGTTGTTCTTAATTACTGCAGGGAAGGGTTGGATGGAACTATGAATAAGCTGCTTGACTGAGATGGGGGGACACATGGGCTCAGTTCCTGGGTATGGCTTGGATTTCCATCGTAACTAAAACCACTCACATCCTTGATTGTCTGGAAAGCTGGGACCATAATCCCTTCTTTGTCCCCTCTATTTAGAGGGTAAGCTGGGTAGGGCAGAGACTCTTACAAAGTGTCTGATGGGCCCATAGCACAACGGGGTTACTATCCTAGCTACAGCCTCCAGCTACGGCTGAAAATGTTGTGAAAAGAGAATTCAGACTTCCTGTATTGCTTCTGTGGGGATAATAGCAATTTGGAAGCAGATGTAAGCACCAGTTTTTAGTGGGTTGATATTTGGATGCTTAAGGATCTGCTGAACAGTCAGGGTTGCAGCTGGGATGCCTGGAAGAGAAGGCTGTTGAGCAGTGAACCTACAACACGTACACAGTGTTGGGTCAAGGCGGCCAAAGCAATGCTGCTTGATAAACTTTGTTTATTAGGTCTGTGCAGTAACTCCTTCTGCTATAGTTAATACACAAAGTGCCTGGTGAAAAGAGGAGCTTTGCAAGCTGAAACTCTGCACCCCAAGCGCTTGGGCAAGCTGTGAGTAAGATCAGTTGACAGATACAAAGGCAGAGACTTTTCACTGAGTCATCATAACAATTTCCACAAATAGCCTCTTGGAATTACAGGGTATCCAGAATATAATATTGTCGGTCTTTTTACTCTCTCTGAGAGATCTGGAAATGCTTTGCCAGTCTTTGATGATCCACTTAGCTTTGAAGCATAGCTGCCAACAGGGAGAGCTTTGGGAGGAGAAGAGGCTGTGCTCCTCTGCAGCTCAGTTGTGCATTATATTGCTGAACCTTTGAAGGCAGGGTAGGGCAGCAAATTAAATTCATGGGTAGAAGAGAAACATCTCCCTCCAGTGACAGTGGATAATATCACCTTGGTAGAATTAGCAGAGTATTGTAGCTGGTATTGGCATCCCCTTATCGGAGAGAACACATCTCTCTGTGGCAGTGTCAGGAGATACGAAGGGCTCTGGAAGTGGTGAATGTATCATGAATACAGAGAGATACATGAGACAAACTCCTTTTGAAGTGTCCATCTTTTATATGCAGTGTGCTCTTAGGGTGGATTCAGTGGTCATGAAGGGGAAAAGATGATGGTGAGGGAATTGTCTGATGGACAATGTACTTGCATGGTCTGCTTAATCCCGAGGTTACGGTCTTGACTCAGCTGAAGTTACTTACTCTCTGCCCAGCCTCCTGTTAGTAAAGAGGGGGAAGCAGAAGTGCAGGGCATGTAGTGGAAAACTTTCCTGGTTTGCATCTAAGTGGCTGACGTTTTAAAACCATGGTAAAAGCCTCAATTACCAGAGGTGCTCATTCAGCAATAGTTACAGTGTAAAAGCTGGGGAATCAGGGTTCAAACCATGCTGATCCATGATGGGAAAGTTGGCTATGGTGGTGTATGATAAAAATCAGCCTGAGGTACTGTGGCAGGATTCAGAAAGGGTTTGGACAAAAAAAAAAGAGTGCTTCTGAATTGTCTCCGCAAATGACAGACATTCTGGAAGCTGCTTGAACTTGTAAGCTGGTCTACCTGAGTCACTAAGGAGCTTATGTTGGGGAGCGGTTATTCTGCGTCAAAAGCCCTTGCATCTTCCTTCAAAGTACCTGTTTCTGGATCTTAATGAGATCCAGGATCCTGGATCCTACGGGATTTTCCCCTCTGCTGGGCAAAGAATACTTGGCCTAATATGAATATCTTCAGTAATTCCTTTGCTTGTTTTTCTTCTCAGTGGGGTCTTCCAGCTCTCTGAGCTCTGGAGGCTCGTTCACCGGCAGGCACTTGGCAGTGGGAACTGGTGGGGATGCTCTGGAAGGCCCCTCGAGTCTCCGGTACGCTTTTACTGATCCGATCACCGCCAACCTGGAAGGTGCTGTTACATTTGAGGCACCAGAGTTGCCCGAAGAGACGCTCATGGAGGTGGGTATATCCCAGGGACTTGTTAGGAACAAAGGACAGGGGGCAATAAAAGTGAAGCAAATCCAGGGATCGGATGACTCCATGTTTGCAGGCGAGAGGATTGCTTCCAAAGATGGAGCAAACTAGTTTGAATCGAGCCAGGCCAGTGCAGCACTCTGAAAGCCCAGGACATATTTCACACTGTGACTTTTGAGCTTGCTGCCAAGCTGCTTAGTCCATGAGACAGCCCATGACCAGGGTCAAAACTCACCATTTCCAAAGCTGAAAGTCCAGGTTGGAAACATCAGTTATCTGGTGCTTTCTCTATTAACAGTTCCTGAAGAAAACCTGGTTACTTTGGGCCTTTTCCCTTTTTAAAAGGCTGAGCATCAGTAATCGCTGCCTTGAGAGCATGAGTAGCTCGGTGTATCAAACGACTGCCTGCTGCACGCACTTGGGGAGTTAGGCACTGATACGGCCTCTTGCAAAAGGGTCTGAAAAAAAATAAACCTGACACTTCTGTCACTTATGGGGGACGGGGGCACGCCCCGTTCTGTGCCAGAACAGCTGAGACAGATTGTGGAGCTGACAGGCTGCCAGGCTCCCCTTCCCTGCAGGCGAAGACAGGCTGAAGCAGAGCAAATGCTTTTGTAGCCCAGATATATTTGAAATGTAGGTCAGGCTGCCCGTTTGCAGTGGAGGTGGGAGGCAGGTTCAGTCACAGTTTCAGCTCTGTTCGTGATGCCTCCTTGGGCTATCTGGGACTGAGGAAGGCTCTTTGTATCTGAATTTTGCTGGTGTTGCAAAAAACCCCTAGATACCCACAGAGATATATGCACACATTGTTTTAAGGATGTGGGTTTGCTTAAGGTTTTATTTAGCTCTATTTTTTGTCATTCATGCATTGAATTGCGTTAGTTTGCTGAAATACTTGCAGAGCCACAGGTCTAGGACTTTGAGCATTGATGTGATCCCAGCAGTAGTGAGTTTAACTGAGCATCCTACCTGTGATGTTGCAGGAGCGTGGGGCCCTGCCAGCTGCCACCACTTTGGGCAGTGGTCAGAAGAGAAGTGTCCTAAGGAACTATCAACTAGATCTTGTTAATAGCGCTCAGCTTCTCTGTAATGAGGCTTTTGGGTTCGGTCATCATTTCTCCTGAGCACAGCAATCCATTTGCAGGTCACAAAACCTTTACGGCATATTTCAAGACCCCTTTGTGCTGTGTAGAGTTGGCCAGAATGCAAAGCTGGCAGATTTCCTGATTTCTGCTGATACTTTTAGGGCCTTGAAATCTTACTGTTTAAGCACCCTTGTTTATCTGGAGCAAAGCTGTTACATTCAGATGGGTGCTTCTTCCATCGTTTGTAAAAATTTCTTTAGATACAGACAAGGCAAATTGAAGGCTAGGTTTTAGTTTCTTTGCAGTGCTTTAAAAACACAACACAGAGGTGGCTACAGAAGGAAAGACTCTTGTGATGCCAAATGAGGCCACAAATGCCACATCATTAATAGAAGCCGAGTCTGTAAGCAGAGAGGAGGGACAGTGCATTGGTTAGAGATACCAGGCTGAGACCTGCAAGATCTCAGCAGTTTCCTGCTCTGCCACAAACTTCTTGTATGACTTGGCAATTACTTAATCTCCAAGTTCCTCCTCTGCTTTTAAATAAAATAGAGGAAGATGGAGATAACAGTTCCTTACCTTACTGGACTGTCCAGGTAGCAAGATAGTGGGAGGAGAGATTCATATTTCAGATAGTCAAACCTGCTTTAGCAGCCAAGTGCCTGAGCCAGTGAATTAAAAACAAAAGCTTGCAGAACTTGAGCATGGGTTTGTCATGTCGGAAACATCCTTACCAGCCCACTTTGAGAGAACTGAGCCGCTGAATACTTGAAGATCAAGCAAGTTAGCTACTTCTCTACAGAGAGAGCATGAACAATGGAGTTGCATCTGATCCAGGCAGCAATTCGTTTTGTAGGACCCGCAAGCATTCAGTTTTTCCACAAATACTAACTTCCCAAAAATGTTTTCAGTGACTTAAGCAATGCAGCTTCCCAGAAATGGGATAATCCTCTTTGATCTGCAAGAGCAGAGGAAAAACTGCTTTGAAATGAACGTAGCACTTGGAGTGTATGCCACTCTCAAAGTGGCAACGAGTTGTGGATAAAAGGCTGTCCTCCCCATGCCTCCAGAGAACCTCACCCAAGGCTCACTGCACTGATCTGGGAGGATGTAAAGACCAAGGGCCAGATGAGAGCTGGGCTGTAGGGTTGGACACACCATGTTTGCAGCTTTCTATGGCGTAGGAACTGGTGTGGTGTGCGGGCTCAGGGCTGAGTCTGGCTGTCCCTGCCCAAAGCAGAGATGCAGGGGGGTATGGGGCCTGGGTGTTATTTCTGTAAGCTGGGATGAGTCTCTGGAACAGCTCTAGGTGAGCAGCCTCCCTGGCATGCAGCTTTCCCTCTCTAACCCCCACGTTGGCATCCCTTCAACAGCAAGAGCACACGGACATCCTGCGCAGCCTCCGCTTCACGCTGGCCTTTGTCCACTACGTGATGGAAATTGCCACCCTTAAAGGCAGCTCCAGCGAGATGAGCAGTTCAGTGACATCCGAGTACCAGCTCCAGGAGAGCGTGGTGGCCGACCAGATCAGCCTCCTCAGCCGGGAGTGGAGGTAAGGACCGGGGAGAGCCCCCCAGCTCTCAAGTCTTCTGTCATTCCCTCCCATCCTGAAGTACCAGTGTCCTTTGGGACACATAGTCCTGTTGATCCCTCTGCATTGCAATGTGCTTTCTCTGCAGCTACGCCGAGCAGCTCGTGCTGTACCTGAAAGTAGCGGAGCTTCTGTCTTCAGGGCTGCAGATGGCCATAGAGCAGATCAAAGCTGGCAAGCTGTGCCTCTCCTCCACCGTCAAGCAAGGTAAGGTGCAAAGGACTCACCTGGGGTGGAGATACTAACAGTATTGCAAAGGGTGTGGAGGGGGTTGAGCCCCCACTGGTACGCCCAGGGGTGTCTTTCTTATTGTCTCCTTGCACAACCAGGTCTTTTTTATTCACACTGAGGGGAGCGTTCCTCTCTTCACATTGACTTTGTCTCAAAGCTCTTGCTCGTGGCTCTGCGAGAATGTTCAGCTCTAATTAGCAAGAGGGAATGTATCCTGTTTGATTCCATGTACATCTGTATCTCAGGTGCTTATTTGTACCTTACGTAAGTCCACTTAATTACACAGTGCATGTCCTAGGAAGTGCTTACTTGACAAATGGAGACCTGTCTTGGCAGTGGTGATTTTTCAAGTGAAACAAAAACACAGGAAGTAAAATATGGGTAATGCCACAGTCACTTCTTTGCTGTGTTATGGCCTTAGATTTGCATCTGACTGAATTGTGGTGTGAGCAGGCTGTGATTCAGTGATTAGAAAAAAATAATTTTAAAACTACCATTGTAATATTATTGAGGGAGCTTTTTGAAGCATCTGAAGTACTTGACCCACCAGCCGCCTTCCCCAAGAGCTCAGTCTTTGAAAGTACTCTTGCTGCCCTGGGATGGGGTGTGAAAAAAGCAGAAGTTAAATACAGTGAGCACACACAGGTTGTAGCAGGCAGTGTGGAGCAAGATACACAGGTTTAGCTACACGTGTTCCACATGTTCAGGCTCATGGGAAAGTTGTCATAACCCAAAGAAATTACTCTTTTTTAGGGCAGATTGCAACTTCTAGATTTGTAGTGTAATTTGTCCTTCAGTGTGTGGGAATTGGGCAAGGCTGTCTTTCCTTGTTTCTCTCCCCACAAAGTACTGCTCCCATGAGGTTTTTCAGGGCATGCGAGGACGAGAGGGTTTTCACAGTACTTGTGTTCCATGTACGTGGAAAAAGCAGGAAAGTGCTTTTTGGACAGTGTGTGCCACGCAGGGTCCCTACCCACAGCTGTCCTCTTTTTCCAGATCATTTGGGCACAGCTCAGAGCTCTGATTGAATTCCATGGAGGAGGATATTGCTGTATTGGTGTGTTGGTTTGGTTTTTAAATAGTCTCTCCTGATTCTTTTCTCACTGAGTTTTTTAATTTCATCCTCCTGATGTGACCCACGAGTTCTGGGGTTCCCCCTCCATCTCAAATTCCTTCTGAGCAGGGATGATCTGCCAGTCTGACCCTGACAGGGTTACCTTCTTGTCCCTCGGTCCTTTTCTCTGATGAAGAGTAACAGCAGCCTTTCTTCGTGGAGACATTCTCTTGTCTCTGCCTGGGAAGGCTAGATTCAGTCGCAAGGCTTGCCAGGCGTGTGGGACTGCCCCTCTGCATCACAGCTGAGAGGCTGGCTCATGGCATGGGTTAATCTGCCTCCCCCAGGAGCAAAGGATGCAGCGTGGGTATTTTCCAATGTGCACGTAGCAGTTAATAGTCATCAGATGTTGGTGGGAGTTGATATTCAGTACGTTGTGTACATCATGCTATGCAGCTGGGGAGTCTCAAGCCTGTGGCATCGCGTGCTGCTTTGGATTGTTATTTAATCCCTCAGAATCATATCTGATTCCTGATTGTCTGATAACCTTCCCATGCAAGCTGCCATGGTTCAGGAAAGGAGGTGGCCTTTTGCAGGCATCCGTGTCTTTTCTTTCTGGGACAGCAGAGTCCCGAGAGAGGTTCCCTTGCTTAGTCAGTGCTGCTCATCCACACCCAGCTCCCACAGCTACCACATGGGAGTCACGTACTTCTTCGCGGCACGTCGTCACCCGTCAGGTAGCAGAAGCTTGGTATCTGGCACGTCTGTCACTTCTGGTGGCGCGTGAGACATCCTGCACGGTGCTGACGGCTCTCTGCCTGGTGGCAGCTGAAGGAAACAAAAATAGACCTGGCCTCAGGTGAACTGGGCATGTGTGTAGGCTTTGCCACATGTGGGCTTAGAACTGATGAAGGTGACAGAGGAAAGGAAAAAGACCCTGTTGGTGCAGCAGGGACCTTCCTGACAGTATTTTGGGTTTAATATAACCCAGTTGTCTTGAAGTTACTCATTTGGTGTTCTGAGCTTGGAGACTGGGATGAACAGGGAGAAGTGGAAGCAGTGCCTAAAGCATTTCTTTCCTTTACTCCAGTTGTGAGGAAGCTGAATGAGCTTTATAAATCCAGTGTATCATCCTGCCACTGCCTCAACATGAGACTGCAGAGGTTCTTCCTGGACAAACAGAAACTCATGGATCGGATCAACAGCATCACCGCAGAGAAGCTCATCTTCAGCTACGCTGTGCAAATGGTAATAACCACACGCTGCCTGGGAGTGGGGTTAGCACAGAGCCAGTGCTGGGCATTATTGGTTCCTGCTGGTGACCTTAGCAGATGGTTTTATCATGATGCTGTACACAGCCTCTGGGGCAGGGCAAGGGAGGTGTTCGTGGAGGTGTTCGTGCATCTGAGGGGCCGTGCTGGGAAAGCTGGGTCTAGTCTGGTAGTGACCTCTTGGCACGGGGCTGTTGCCCGCAGGTGCAGTCTGCAGCCCTGGATGAGATGTTCCACCACAGAGAAGATTGCGCACAGAGGTACCACAAGGCTCTGCTGCTGATGGAGGGGCTCCTGAATATCATCACTGAACAGGGTGACATAGAGAACATCAGTAAATGTGAGTGTTCAGTGACTTTTTTTTTCTCCCACTTGAACATGTGTTTTGCTAGCTGCGTGGACCATCAATTTCAGTACCCAGCATCCTTTTTTCCTTTGGTTGCACCTTGGTGGACATAGTAGAGATCTCTTGGCTTGTTATAGCTCCTCACAGCCTGTCCAGTGGGAAAACTGTTAGAAATGCAGGTCCCTAGTCTGAGCCATATTTTGGGAGTTTCCCATGCAGAGCAATTGCCAGGCTTTGTTGGAGCTTTTGATGTGTGAAAGAACTCGCTGAAGGAAGTGGTTTGGCAGCAGCAGGGGCCTGGGTTTGGTTTCCAGTGGGAACCATCCCTCTGATTGCACAGAGTGCCTGGGAACGAGAAGCTGCAGCGGCTGTTGGGCAGAGATGGTAGATCAGCACAGTGAGGGCTCCTTCCAGCGCGTCTTCTGAAACTGCTCGCCCCAGACCTGGCTGAGAAGGCAGCAAATATTTTTCTCATCAGCAAGTGCTGCAGCAGTGAAAGCTGAACTCATACCTACTTACCATTCTTTGGCTTCCCCTCCCGGGGACAGGGGTTTAATCACCTCTGTCGTCTGTTTCTATGGGAGGCAGGCAGAAGGGATGGGGGATGGCCATCGTCTGTTAGAGCAGCTTGGCTTGGCCTCAGCTCTGCTCCGCCACAGCTGAACCAGCCCATCGGCAGCAGTCCCCGACGGCGTTGGTACGGCTGAAGGGAAGGGGCACAGCTGGCAAACCCATGCCTTTCCTCCCTGCTGCCCACCGATTGCCTTCTTGGGCCGGCGTCCAGAGTGCTGCCAGGCTGCTCCAGTCGTCCGTGCAGGCAGAGCTCTTGGGTAGGTAATGAGCGGAGAGATTTCTGGCTCACAGGCAATCACTCAGTTAATTATAACCAACTTCCACAGCTGACATGAGGCTCACTGAAGGAGAGTGAAGGGAGATTGGCAGGTGGTGTGTGGTACCCAAGGGCTAAGTGAATTGGGAATACTAAGTAGTTTCTATTGTACCGTTTCTTACCAAACCTGAATCACCTCTTTTGTCCAGAGATACAGTTTAATGCATTTAATAGATTTCTTTTCCCAGTTGCTATCCTGGTATTCCCTGTTTTACCCTGTTCAGCTTCCTGATTGAGCTGTTCTCTGGCAGGCTGTAGTGGGTATGCATTTCATTTTAGATCTCAGGGATATGATTGCTTATTTCTGAAAAGTAAAATTGCAAACCTAGAAAGAAATACAGCAGATCTTCTGGTGAGAGGAATTCATTCCACCAAACATTTAGCTTTTGGGAGAGTCTTGGGCTCAGGAAATGAGAATCTGGCCCTGACCATGCTGGGCTGGGCTCAGTCTCTTAGTTGTAAGCCATGGCAAGTGGCACTGGAGACCTCCAGTCATCTTGCCTGCTGGCAAAAGCTACTCCAATAACTAGAAGTGAGTAAATTGTTCCCAGCAGACAGTTGTTCTTTATAACATCTTGGTGCCTCTGTCAGAACTGCTGCCTCGGCTTTTGTTGTTGGATCTCCAATTATACAACCTTCCGACCTGTCCCTTCCCAGCAGGTGTTTGTGATCAGGTCTCACCTCCTCTAAATCAGACTGTGGTAGTGATTCTCAAAGGGCTGCTTAGATTTGCTGAAGTTCTGCCTTTTTTTTTTTTTTTTTTCTTAATCTCCAGCATGTTTTAGTAGTCTTTATATTGCCAGGAAGATGAGAAGTTGATTTATTTTGTTGTTTTTTTTCTCTCCCAGGTAAACTGTGCATCGAGCGCCGGCTGTCAGCTCTGCTGTCGGGGTTCTGCGCCTGATTTCAGTGTTCTTCACACACCTCGCCCCAGCTGATCACTTTGTTTCNCTTAAGAACAGGGTATTCCAGTGCTGTGTCCATTGCAGGCAATGGATGTGCCGAAACTGCTGGCTTCAGTTAACGTTGGAGGGTGTCGTTCAGAAATCAAGGCCAGTTTGTGGACTTTCTCCTACCCCAGCTGACAGACAGGCATCTTCAAGCTTCCTGGCAGCCTGAGGCTCCTCTCCTTTCTCTCCTTTGTCCCTTCTCGTACATGTTTATGCCTTGGAGTGCTCACTGAACGGCAGAGAGGAGGGAGTCTGTCCCTTTTGCCTGAGCATTGCCGAAGCAGCTCCCACCTCCTCCAGACTTACCAACCAAGGCAGAGGACGTGCTGCTGCTGGGGCAGTTTGCATCTCCCGTGGCTGCTGTACGGACTGCCCCTGCCTGGATGGGCAGACAACACAGGGAAAGAGACTCTGTGGAGGAAACAGGAGGACGACAGAAAGCGTAACGCTCCTGTGGTTGTAAGAAGCCAAAACGAATCTGTTCCTCCCTTGGTCCCCAAGCTCAGCGGGATCAACGTGAAGGACTCCTGGCTGTTCAGCTCGGCTGTCCATACATATCTACCCAGAGGAAGCACTCGCGCTGTCCTGCTTTCAGATGTTGGCTCAATAACCCCTTTCCGGTAGCCCCCACCCCCCAACCGAAAACACTAGCTTTGTGAATCAAAGGAGCACTTTACACACTATGGGAACTTTGAGAAGTTGACTTTGCATCACGCAACAACCCAGGAACATCACGACTGTTAGGAATGCCGTTCGTTTTATTCCTTTCCTTGCTTCCTGGTTGTTTTATTGCACTACGTGTGTGCGTATATTAATATGTATTCCTAAGGGCGAATATATATTGATATATATGTATATGGTTTGTGTGTAACTGTACGTATTTAACTGTACTGTATCTTGTGAGTGTGAGGCAAAAAGCACTGCAGAGTCTGTGCTGTTCCTCCTCCACACTAGGCAAAGCTGACTTGCAGTCTGGCAGTACCACAATTTGTTTAGTTTTTTTTATTTAAATGTTCTTTTAAGGACAGTCAATATAAAGCTCCGTGCTTTTTAAGAGCTCAAGAACAGGCGTTAAGATTCTACACATTTAAAATTGGAAATGCGTTTTTTTTAAGAAGTTTTATTTGCTGCTTTGTTGTTTTTTTTTTTACAAAGAAATCTTGGTAGTGTTGAGTTTTATGTTGAGCATTTCTTTTAAGGAGACTCTGTAGCCAAACGAGACTGTGGGTGCGAGTGGCTCGAGTTCTGGTTGAGGCTTCGGATGCTGTGAGCATGTGCGTGAGAGGAGAGCTGGCTGCCTTTCCGTCTGTCTGCGTGCGCATGTGTGTGTCGTAATTTATCAGAGTCGTGGCAGTATTCTGTTAGCGCTGAGCAGGAAGGTATCTTTGAAAGCAACTCGAAACCTCAGGCTTTGTTTTTGGGGATGTAAAAAATATTTTGCACATGGTGGTTAAGTCCTCATTGCTTTTTTTTTTTTCCTCAATATTGGCACGTTCAGTGTGATACTTTACAAGGGTTTCAGGAGCAACTTAATTGACTTTGGAGCTGGCACCATCTTTGGCAACATGGATGTTTCTGATCACAGAGCAGAAATGCCAATAACAAAATTTAAAAATATTTCCAATTGCTCCAACCAGGGAAGTTTAAGTGTAGCTTTCACAAATGCTTCAGTATTGGGCTGCTGTTCCATCGTACATTCACAGCCTGCTGCTTCTGTGGCCGTTCGTGCTTGTTTGTGCCTGGGAAAAAAAAAGAAAAAAAAATAAAAACCTACAAAAAAAGACAAAACCAACCAACCCACTTCCCCCAAGCCTGTGCCCTGAAATTCTGAGGAGACCTAGACTGCTTCTGAAAGGATTTTACCGGTTCTGCAAAGGTCTATGCTGCAGGCGGGAGCGGTGACCGGGAGGTGGCACGAAAGCACTAAGCCAGGGCTGACCCTGCACTACAGCCCCCCGCCTGGCACCCCAGACCCTCCCGGAGACCTCCGCGCGGGCACCCGCAGCCTCCTGCCGAGGGGAAGCACAGCCCAGGATCCGTGTGCGTGGCGAGCTCAGCACTAACCTTCCAGCTGTACTTCATTACTTGAATGTATCCAAATTGTCCACAGTCAATGTATACCAGTATATATTGCTCCAAAAAAAGGTGGTTTACAGACCTACAACCAATATATATGTGTTTGTGTATGTACATACAAGGATGCGTGTGTGTGTATGTAGATACACAGACACAAATGTGTGTATATATATATGTTTTCTCTCAATACTTGAAACTTAGCCACTGTGCTTGAATTTAAAAAAAAATAATGAAAAAAAACACACAAAAAAACCCCAAAAATGGGTGCAAAAAAAAATAAAAAAAGAAAAAGAAATCAGACAGGTGATTTATTTTGCCATCACTTTGGTGACTTTCTTTTTTATCTACTGCATGTAGCGTGAAACCAACTTTTTTGGTGAAAAATATTTATTGCTTTGTAGACAATAAGGTATGCAAAAAAAAAAAAAGAAAAAAAAAGAAAATAAAAACACCCCAAAAACCAACCCCCCATGCGTTGTTGAAGTTGCTAGTGTAGTCCACCTGCTATTGTCATGGCTTTGTTACTGTTGCAGCGTTTGTGTCTAGCGTCTTTAATAGATTTCAAGAAACCTCAGTCTATTAAACACGTATCTTCAGGTTTGTGAGAGCGTATGATGATGTTCTTTATAAGGTAATGCTTGATACTTTGTCAACATTTTTTTT
>VZTO01026871.1:0-12595 GCA_013400615.1 Syrrhaptes paradoxus
TTATATATTCTCCCTCTTTTAGGTCTCAAACTAGTTTAACACAGCACTGTACTGTGCTTGGTCCAACACTTCAGCAAATTCCAGGCTGGATTTATATCCAAAAACACCTTCTGTGACCAAGAGCACCATCAAGAGCATTTCTTAGGTTTAATGTGCTTTCACCACTATTTACTCAGCCAAAGCTATTTCAGGCACTAGCCGATTCCTGCAGAATCCAGCAAAACAGCAGGCACACAGCCTGCCACAGGGGCAGCGGCAGCCAGAGCACCTCACACCATCCCACTGCTGGAGCCTGGAGCATGAGGAGGCAGCGGGCTTGTCACCCGGTGTCCCCAGGCACCCAGCACCCCAGGGGGGCAGCCCTGCCAGCACACTGTTGCTGCCTGCTGGGCAGAGCCAACCCAGCCCAGGAGCTCGTTAGGCAGCCAGCTAATTGCAGGCAACATCAGCACCTCCTGCTCATCTCCCTCTTCCTTAAACAAGCACACGGTCAGGATCTGATCACTGAATTTGCTCATGTCCCTGAGAGGCTGAGACCAGCACAACACCCGCTGAAGCAGATCTGCACACGGGTGACCAGGACAGCTGCAGAACCCCCTCATGCACCACCAAGACCTTGTTATCCTGCCACACAAGAGCAGGTTTTCCCTCTCAAAGCAAGCTTGTACCTGTATGTGACCTTACTGCAGGATGGCAAGGTATTGAAAAAAGGAAAACAAAAAACAAACCTACAACCTGTAGCTGCATCTACTAAATTCACCACAATGAGACAAAATGTTGCAATGAGTTTCTAAGAAAGCTGCTGTTCAAAAAATACATAGAAAAAAATAGGTTATTCTGCACAGTAATACAATTTCCAGGCTTCCTATTGGTCTTTGCAGCCACTGCGCCTGAACAAGAGGACAGGTATTTCTGCAAAATCCCATGCCTCATCCTCCTCCAAAGCTGCTAGACCAGCTGCACGTCAGGTTCTAGAGTAGATTTACTCTGGGAACGAGGTAGGGGAAATCATGCTGCCTACAACCTCCCGAAAGGGGCCTTCCCAAACAACAGACCTGCAAAACCAACAGGCTCTGCTCTGCACGAAGCACACGGGACATTTGCTGCCTGGCAGGCCATTGCCAACCACCAATCCAGCAGCAAGCACTGCCAGACAGAACTTCATTACAGAATTGTTCCAGTGAACAATTAAGTCATCAATCTAGATTAAGGGCAGTGCTCACACTGGCAGCTCGGATCCAGCGTGCAATGAGCTGTTCTTCCCCGGATCACCCCCAGCACTCCTGCAGGAAGGATGGACCCGGAGCACTCCAGATTCTGTTCTGCTCAGCAGGATCCCGAGTTCAAAATGCAGCATTGCTAAAAGGCTTCCTCCCCTGGTTTTAGTGCACCCAAGACAAATTATACTACATTAGCTGGAAGCTAATGCTTTCAGACTGAACAGAGCCAGGAAGTTTTACGCAGCTGGAGACAGTTGCTGTCCCTATTCTGAGCTAAGGAGTGCCCACATAGCGGCCAAATAGCTGCCACTGTAATGCAAGAACATGCAGCAAGACCCAAAAAGCTCCAAGAGGTTTGCTTTGTAAGAAGCCAACATCCGGGACCACAGGACAGCACAACATGTGCCACCACACAAGGAACCTGAGAGAACAATTAAAAGCATTAAGGGCACCTGTCCACACACTACAAAGAAACACGGGAGTAATTCCGTGCCAACCTCTGGAAGGCAGCAGCAGTTCTCTCGCTGGGTGCTATGGTTACTGCTCACACCGTGCCAGCCCGGCCGGTAACGGGCAATTAGCTCAGACTGAGCATGGCCTGGACAGTACCAGCCTTACATATCTCTAGAAGATGATGATCAGGGCTCTGACTTTGCTCCTAAAACTCTGCAGGTGGGCTCCAACCTGTCAGAGAGCTGTTTGGGGGAAAGGAGGAAACAGAAACAAGCATGTGGGTGCCCCATCCCTGGAGGGGTTCAAGGCCAGGCTGGACGAGGCTCTGAGCAACCTGGGCTGGTGGGAGGTGTCCCTGCCCATGGCAGGGGGGTTGTAACTTGATGATCTTTAAGGTCCCTTCCAACCCAAACCATTCTGGGATTCTATGATTCTAGGTTTTGCTCTCTCGAGACAGCAAATTCTTTATGAAATTGAGCTTTGTGGATAGGACAGCCTGTTCTATTATTAAAACTTCAATGTTACTACAGTTTGAATTTCAGACAACTGTACCACAAAACAGCTTTCCCAGTCACAGACAGACCCAAGAGCAAACATTAACAAGTTGTCACAGTGAGTGGCAGTGTGTGCAGCGCTGAATCATCGCTAACCTAGCCCCAAAAAGCTGAAGGAAAAAGTTTTGCCAATACTCCTGCACACAGCTACTACAGCCTCCACGCAGCTCATTTTCCCTGCAAGACCCTAAGAGGTATCACCCGCCAGCAGCTCACAGCTGCAGCACTGCAGACCAAGAGACCCACGGGGTTCAGAAGAAGAGCAGGGATTTCCCAGACGACACACACACCAGCTGGATTGCCGTGCCGAGTCCCAAGCCCTGTTTGGCACCAGGAGCGGTGCCCGCTGCGTACGCGTTGTACGGTTCAGCATGAAGAAGCCACCACAACAGAAGGCGAGCGCACAAAGCGAGCAGTGGATCACATTTGAAGCAAGCTGCCAAGTACACCCCATGGCTGGTTTTCATTACAGCTGGCAGTTGAGCCTCCTGTTCTGGGTGGCCATCTTCATCTCCAGGGATTCGGTTTCTACTCTTTAGCCCGTCAGAAGGAACAGCTCAGCAGATCCTTAGACCTTCAGCTTGCAGCTGAAACTAGAAACTGGTCTAGTGGTTGTCTAAAAGACTCCCACCATCTTATAGCACGCTGTCAGTGAAACAGGTACCTGGACGGACACATACCACACAAACGCAGCAAGCACCCACTGCAGCTACCCTTGAGTGGGCAGCAAGAGCGATCCCAACCAGAGTCTGAGGAGGAACAGTCACCCAACCTGTCTCCTGGAACTTGGGATATGTGCTGGCAAGGGAGAGCACTAATTTAACAGACGTGCTATATAAATAGCAGTTACTGGCCTGTCCTGTGGTATCAGAGGAGACTTGACAAACAGCAGCTGAGCCATAGTTCCACAATGAAACCTTTTATACTAATAGCATGCTGTGTAATGGGGAGATGCGGAGGTGAGGAAGGTCAGTCATTCTCTGTGGCTCAAAATGAGCTTATTTTTACAGGCCACTAGCTTCATGAACATCTTGCTTTCCCCAGGAACCACAGGGAGCATGAGGCCTGTATATGACTGCCAGAGACTGGCAGGAGCATGGAGCAAATGGCTTTCAGCTAATCTCATCATAACCACATACCACAGCTGGGAGCTTTCTATGAAAGAACTGTTGCCACACGCTGCTTCAAGCTGTGTTACCTTCCCAAGGTAACACCTGTTGATCTCCACTCAAGAGGATCATGGATTACTGGGCAGGCATCACACACCGAGGAGCCCAAGCTGCCTGGACAGCCAAAGTTCTACGATGGCCAGGCCAGCTCCATCCGCGATGTACCCACAGCCAGCTCAAGACGGATGCCAGCAATACCTACGTGATCCAAGGCAGAACTTCACCACAGGTCCAAGAGAAGAGCACTGCTTTTGAACAGATATCTACACAGTCCTGCAGGCACATGGTACTTCAGTGAAACACTAAGCTGAGAGCACAGTCCACACAAGCAGCGATGGAATTAACGAATATTCGAGGTTTTTTGATCCTGCTATAAAAATTAAGTGTCCTTTGGTATAGGCAAGTCCAAAATTGCTGGTTTGGGTTTCCTTACAAACCCGAGGCCACTAGACACTCCCCATTCATCCAAGCCCTGTGTGCAAACGCTGACCTTGCCACAGGGAAGTTCTACGCATATGCTCTTGCGACTCATGAATTATGGCTGCAAAGTACATAAACAGGTCATAGCTGTGCCCTTTAAAGACTTAATGTCTTTTAATAAGACAAAGTTTTCATCACACAGGAAGTTGCTCAAGTCCACTTGAGATGCCAAATCTAGAGAGACAACAGCAGATGCAAAGGCTACATAACTGTTCCTGGAAATCCTGCCAGCCTGCTAGGAAAGAGCAGAGACAATCTTAAGAGTCCATGATCCCTTCAGCACTTCAGAGGCAACGTCATCTGGAAGGTTACCTAAAGATGGCATCGCCTGTATGCGAGAACGTTGGTTGAAGGCTTTGCAACAAACATAGCCAAGACACCTCCATCTAATCGCTGCTCAAGAAGCAACAGCTTTTTGTGATGTCTCCATCAGAAACAGATGAAATCCTACTCCCTGTTCAGATCACAGGCTCAAAGCACAGCTCGAGCAGGAGAAAAGTGCTGCACAGATACCTACCCAGAGCACACAACACCGGTTAGCTGACAACCGGACCTACCATTAGCTCCTCTGAAGTCTAATATGAAGTTGAACCACAAGCCGTGCTGTTGGCATTACTTTCTAGAGCATCATTTCAGCAAGAACCTCGGAGGCATTCAGCATTTCACCACAGCACACACCAAAACACTGGATCATCTACTAGAAGACGACATCAATGCAAGTTGTTCCTCAAAGTTTTCCAGGTCATCCAAAGAACGGTATGAAGATATGGAAGAGACAACTTCCCAAGCAAAAGGCAGGCAGAGACAACCTCTCTGGATCCAGTGCCACCTCATAAGCAGAGAAAAAGCACAAGATGAGGGCAGGGTGGATATGAGTGGAGGATCTCGCAGCCAGGAGACCAAGTCATTCTTTCTTCAAGAGTACTTTTTGGCACTAGTATTAATTGGAGAAAGTGAGCCCTCATCCTCTGAATCGAAGAAACACTCCAGATAGCTAATTCCCCTGTCAATCTTTGAATGCCACCTCTATCCTGGAAAAAGGAAGATCACTTAGCTGCAACAGCAGGAGGTCACAGAACTATTGCCACCATGGCTCACACAACGCCAAGCTCTTGTGCTGGAGGTCTGAGCTCAAGGCAGGAATCTTCTATCTCATCTGCCAGCATTACAGCAAGACGATATACAAAAAGCACTCCGTGTAACCAGAAACAGCTTGAACACAGACATTAAGACTGTCCTGAAAAGGTATTCTGCCCTCTTACCCTAACCCACTGACCTTCTCAGAGGAAAAGCCCCCAGATGCCAAGCAAGCTTACCGAGCTTGGGAGCAAAGCGCCAAGCCAGAACCCACCCTGGAAAAAAGTGAGCCCTGCCTCGGCAGCAAGGGATGGCTTCCCACGGGGAGGCAGCAGCCAGCTGCTTCAGCACAGGAGCAGCGGCAAGACAGGCTAGTGTCCCACCAAGGGTCAGGCAAGGTAGTGCTTCCCCCCTCCCAGCAGCGGCTGGCCTGCTGCCAGTGTCTGCCTCCTGAGCTCAGCACGGATCACACCCCAGGGACAGAAAGGAGGTGAAAGAAAAATCAGGTCACAGACCACTGTTCCTCCATGCAGCAGAGAATTTGGCCAGGTATCGTATGTCCGAAGGCTGCACAGGTAGCAGGTAACTGAGCCCTGGCCCATGGGTCCACCACACACTACCTGCACAAAGGTCAACGTAAGCAGCTCCATGCTCCGAGTATCCTCCTGTCCCCAACCAGAGCCAGCTCTGACACTGCGGGTGCTGCTCAGGCAACCACCAGCACCCAGATCCCGAATCGGTTCTGCAGCTCCAGGAGCAGATCCTGACTTCATCCCGAATTGCCAAAGAGCACTGAGTAAGTATGAGTGGATACTGCACACCCCACGGGGAAGGTGAATCAATGCTGCCCTGAAATCCTTGGATCAAAGGCAACACACCACAAAACATAATTGCGTAGGCATGTTTTGAATAGGCCTTACTGGCTGCGCCTGACCTCATGCAGAAAGCCCGGATGCCCAATTACTGGTAAGTGGAACAGACGTTTCTGCACTTCAGACATTTGTGACTCACTGGGAGGTTTGGTTATGCCACAGCTCCCCTGCTCTCCCTCCTCCCTCTCCAATTATTAATGCTCCAAGTTTAAAAGACTTGTTGCATTATGCTAATGGGCCAGTTGGGTACAAGATGTACACTGAGGGACTGAAGCAACAAATCCAGATTTGCTTGTTAAGATGTTAATGCCCCAGAGCTATGTGAGAATAGGGAGCTAACAGGGGAAAAAAAAATAAATCCAGTTGCCACAAAGCCAAAAAAGTCTGTCCTCTTTTGAGGTGCCCATTCCCATCTTCTAGCATGTCATTTGTCTTCAGCAGTCAGGGGCTCATTCATTTGCTTGATGTGAATGATGATCTGTGTATGAATCACACTGTTCACTAATGATTCACGCAGTTGTAGAACAGGGTATGAAGGCTGCCGAACTACCAAGGGCTATAAAACACTTACTAGAGTTCTTGTTTGACACAGAACCATTCTCCCAGATCAGGTCATTTTCTGTGCTCTCAAAACAGCGCTTCCTAATTGTTGCTATAATTCAAAGGGAACAGGTAAAGCAGGCAGATGAGAAAGCCCAGGAAATGTTTCACAACAATTAGACACAGGCAACCAGCAGGATGTCAACAACCCTTTGGACACTCTCCCTGGCTCTGGCTGCCTTCTCACCTGGCACAGGGACAGCACAGCTTTCTCAGACCACCCACCCTCAACACCACCAAAACACAAGCTCTTAGGAGACGCTGCCTTCCTCCCCAGAGGTCTGATCAGCCCCACTCACATGAAATCCATGTGCAGCTTCTAACCCCAGCACCACATAGACTGGCAGCCCGAAGAGACTCGCACACTCAAAGCAGGGAAACAGCGTGCAAGCAGCCGCAGTACATCCTTCGTGGTCACCTGCCACCGAGCTCTCGGGAATCACCTCTGCCCTGGACTATTTCTATTTCAGCCTCTCTGCAAATGCCCTCTCCTTCTCCTCACACTACCAGAAGCAAAAGGCAGTATTAATATCACAGCCTTTGCTCTGCATCAGAGATGTGACCTCCTTTAGAAACTACCTTTACAACAAGTGGGCTGTGAAAGCACTCCTTCGAGGAAGCAATTCGCCTTAGGTAAGAACTTAAATTGTAACCTCTTCCCTAAACACACCACACTTTAACAACAGAGCATAAAGCTGAAGCAGGACATCACTGGCAATAAAGACAAATTCCACGTGCCACCCCGCAGATGCTACTCTTCCAGTCCTTGCCCCCCTCATCCGGAGTGAAGGACAGCCGTTTACCCCAAGGCTGGCCCAGCACAGATTCTGGCTAAAGCAAAAAAAGCAAAGGTAGGTCCACTGGAGACATCAGCTTGCTATGGAGAGATCCTCAAGGCCACCCCATGACTGACACCAGCATGATGTATCAGCACTGCGACCTCATCAGCACAGCACAAGTCAGAAAGCCAAGCAGAACCTTGCCACAGCACTGCCCTTCCCAGATCCAGCAGCTCACCCAGGCCCAGCTCAAAGTCCCCATCATACTCCATGTCCTAAAGCAAAAGCTTCAACTCTGCAGAAACAGATCCTGGATCAATGGTTCAACTGTTTCCCAGAGCCCAGAATTAATGCACAGCCACAATGCCAAACAGATCCTGGTAACGAAGGGAGGGAAAGATCTGCCACCAGCCTGGGAGCAGGGGAGTGAGCCTCTGAACCAACACATCTCTGGCAGTGTAGCCAGAAACCGGTCACACAGTGATGAGAGATCACACCAAATCCTCCTCAAAATGTACGACATCACTTAAAGACAAGATGCTATACTGGTACTGGCCTAGACACGGTGGTATTGATACACCCACGTATGGGGGAATAGAAGAATTGACACTGGAGTTAACAATTCGAGCACATTCAGCTGTTCAACAGTTATTCCAGCACAGTTGCAGTTTCAGCACGACAAAGCTGTGCAGCACCTGCGAGCAGCAGCAGAAGCCACCTACAGTCATGTGCTGCAGGTGCCCCCAGGAGTATTTCACTGCCCAGCTCAGGAGAGAAATACAGCTCACCGACACAGCACAATACATCCCCAGCACCACCAGTTTCCCAGCACTTTGTTCAAAAGAAATCAGGAACAAGGCAAACCCAAACAAGACATCTACTTGCAAGTGACCCCAGTTGTTCCCACAGCTGCAGTGGGAACCCACAAGAAGATGGGCTCTCAGGTCACCATGCTAATAGTACAACAGGCCAAGACTATCTTGTTCTCCAGAACCACCAGGCTGTCCAAACAGGTCTCAGCCTTGCCAACTTGCCTGGTCACAAAAGCGGCGTTATGCCGGGACACTCCAGAACAAGATGCAGAGATGCACATCCTTGAACCCACCTTCACACAAGCAGCCTCCTGTCCCTGCCGCACGAGGCTGGAAACAGCAGCAGCCTGAGGCTAATTCCAGAGCTGGGCCCTTCCATCAGGACCAGCAAGGCTCTAGGTAGACTGCAGGAGAACCCATCTGCAAAAGATGCTTTCTGCAACACAACCTGGGCAAATAATTCATGTCTAAGCAACAGGTCAGCTTTTTCACCCTCAAGCTGAACTAGTATATGTTTCACTTTGCAGGAATTCACACACATTTTCAGGCCTCTCTCCTTCCTAGGTGACTTTTATTTGTCTCACATTTGTTTTCTGCCATATTGCAGCTGGAAGTCTCAACTTGGCGGAATCCAAGCAGGAAACTGCATCACTTTGCTTTCCTGTGGCTCTGGAGATACCAAGACTTCCCCTTCTCTTGCCATGTCTCCATTCTCCTGCCTTGATGCACTTCTTCCAGGTACAACCAGAAGTTACTTGTTCAGACTTAACTTCTGCATGTGTTCAGAAGCCTGCACATGCCCTGTTCCACCCACCTTCCAAAATATTTAGTTTGAAAAAATGTTCTTTGACACACTGTCAACCTCAGCTGTGCTTGCAGACAGTGTCCTCAAAGACACCATTCTCTTTGCCTTCTTTTTCCTTCTTTCAGTAAAACAACTCATAAGGGCTACTGCTGTGAGCAGAGCAAGTTCAAGGCAGGAGAGGTTCCTGCCTCAAAGGAGCAGGATCCTCATGGTTGTACCATCAGAACGGAGCTCTGCACCCTGCAGCAGCACCTGCTGCGCTCTCACTCGGGGTCAGAAAGTCCACCTGCGAGCAGAGGTGTTAGGGAACCGTTCTGAGCAGAGCTCTCTGCAGGAAGAAAGCCCTTGTTTCTAAGGCTTTGAGAAGTTTTCCAAATGTGATTCAGGTGTGACATTTCAGGCCTAAGCCTGCCAGGAGACTGCTAGGTGCTGCTGATACTTAATTTTCCTGAGCATTTACAGCTCAGATCAGCAGAAAAAAAAACAACCTGACCATAGCCCTGCTAACTATTCAGAACAGCAAAGACCAAGGGAACAAAGAGTGATTGTCAGTTTAACACTGACACTGGAAAACTGCATGAAGCAAGAGGAGAAAAACCCTGAGAGAGAGGAATAGGGAAAAACATAGCGGCTAATACCACTTCTGCTTGATCTGCGGCAACATCCCCATGCAAAGACGTGGCTGCAGCTTCTGGGGGGCACAGCCTTTCACCAGGTCTCTGTTTTATAAAACCAACTGCAGACTGAAAGCAGAATCCCTTTGTAGGGGAGAAGCAGAGATGCTTGATGAAAGTCTGAGCAAGCAGAGATGAATGACAAGGCTAGACTTCTCACAAGGGCGTAACCAGCTCATCACCAGCCCTTCACCCTCATCTTCTCCTGGCTAGAAAGGTTAATTGCCTGCAGCACACATCTCGGGCCCCATTTGCTCTCACTCATACTCTGCAGACACCAGCTACTCCCCCTTCCTTTCTCACCAAATCAGAAAGATCAGCTCCAGCTTTGTACATTTACCTGACAGTCTGCAACTCAACTTTGGAAGAGCTAGGAGGAGAGAACAGACACTTCTGGTTTAGGAGGCAACACAAAGCTCCTTCTACTCCCTGCCAGCAGAGATAGGGTTTTGGGGTGAGTTTGGGGGTTTTAAAAATTATTTTTCATTGTTTTGATTTGCCCGATTCTTGCTATGCAGAGATCAATGAGAAAGCCAGCTTTCCCAAGCAGGGCTGGAAAAATAACATAGGACGTTCGTGCTGGCATGTTACCTTAACGTTTTAGAAGCAGTTTTATCCTCACTGGCCTCTAGCCCATCAGCTTCTGGTAAAGCTGAAGATCTAATCTCCTTTGGTTTTCTGACCAAAAACTTACTGCCACTCACCTCATCTATCTCAGACACAATAAAAGCATTTCCTGGCTCTCATTCTCAGGCAAGGTTTTGATAACATTCCGTCAGTTTCACCGAGATTTTACCAAAACAGCTGGGTGACAGCAGAGGTGCCCCAACCACCACATGCGACCTGAAGGTCTAGCTCGAGCTTCCCCCGTTCCCACCCCTTTGATCCACTGCAGGAACAACCAGCACATGAAACTGGGACACTGCTGCTGGGTCACTATTAGGAGTACATGAGTAAGGGAAGGTGGAGACGCCAAGGAGTCCCTGGCCCTCCACATCACCCTATTTAAAGGCTTTGCCCCCTAACCCACCCCAGAACAGGTCTTCCTACTTTGCAGGAAGAGGAAGCGACTCTCCCGAAGGCCGGAAAAGCCTGTTTCACTGCCTCACACCTCCTGTGCCAGGGAGCCTAATGCTTCTGGGGGCACAAGCTGCAGCATCTCTTCCCCTTACTGGACCCAAGCAGACTAGGATAATGTTAGCTCGGACTCTCTGGAAGCACACACAACCAGCACAACCTTGCTTACAGGAGGATTGCTAGCATCAGCAGCCTTCGTCAGGCGGCAGTTTAGCAGCTAGCACGCATATTAAATGAAGGAAGAGCAGTATCACATCTAGGAGATATGCTGGATCCGGAGGGCTCAGCTAAACCTCCCCCATGCATTTTTATTGCTCTTGCAGCACCTTTACTGTGAAGCAGAGAAGTGCCAAGGATGGGGAAAAGGGAAGAAACCTGAGCTGCTGCCCCAAGAGCTGTTACCCCTAACAGCCACCCACTCCAAGCTACCCCCTCTGCCTCACCTCTCCCAGGAACTCTTGAATTCATCTGTTCCAACCAACACAAGAGCTGCCGCTAACGGCAGACAGGCTTATGCTACCACATTTTGAATCAGGAAGAGCCAAAATGCTAACTGTACATTTCCAAAACACAGCCCAGCCTCCCTCAGCTCTGTTATAGGGACCGATAGCTGTTTTCACAAGCCACAGACACCTGTAGCTCCCCAAGCCCTTTCAACTTCATGGCAGAAGTCATTTCCAGTCTGGTGCTGGCTGGGACCTTCCCATGAGTGCTGTCAGCACCATGCAAAGGCACAGCTGAACGATCGGCTTCAGCAGTCAAAGTCCACTCTGTCGCAGGGAAGGAAAACGCTGGCTCCACGCTCCCTTTTCCTACACCCCTCTCCCTTGCACAGCTACATCACAAGTCAGATAAAAGAAATTTAGGGAAACCTGTGGCTTGGATTCTCCTCCCCTTCCCCCCCCCGCCTAGGTTAGTTTTTAGCTGAATGATCCCCCTGGCCTACTCTACACACAGGAACAAACGCCAGCACTAAGGAAGGAACAAAACAGCATCTCAGCTTATATGAGCTGTCGAAAGGCAACTTGCCTCCTGGGTGGCCACAGCACGATGCCAGCGGTGCCCCAGCGAGATGAACACTGGTTCAGACGAGCCTATGGAAGCTAGAGCCACAAGGGTGGCTCAGGAGTCACCCTTCATTTTTATTTTATTGCACTGTATACTAAGACACACACTTTCTTTGCAGTTTTACAGCCCCAGTACCCACAGTTCTTGCAATTACTCAAGCCCGAGTGGCTTCCTGACCCATGCAACAACCCCCTGCTGAGTTATGCACAGAAACAGGCACCGCACCACCTTCGGCATGGGGCAGGCTGCAAGAACATCCAGCAATCTGACTTCTGCTGGGGAAAAAAACCCCAAAAATGAAAAGAAGAAAAAAATTGGATTAGCAACTTCAAATTTAATAGCACCCAAAGTGGGGAAGAGCTTGCTTTTGGGGAAATGGAGTGAAGCACTTTCACTGGAGGGTGAAGGGGTGAAAAAGACCAAACAAGTGTCAGTAAGAGAAGCAATACGATAACTGCTGCCTCGCCCGCGCCTCCCTGCCCTCGCCCTCCTGCCGCCCCGGAGCCAGCTGCTCCCCGGGGAGGGGCCCAGAGGAGCCGTCTACTCCGGCCGGCATCCGCCGCTGCCGGTGCCAGCTGGCATGGCGAGGCCGGGCGCGACACGGAGCCCAGCAGCCAGCACGGGCCTGCTGTCCCCTCTCCTCCGGCGGGGACACACACCTGTGACACCCCCGCGGGGGGAGCCCGGCGGCAGGCGCTGCCCGCTTCCCGTGCGGGAAACACGGCCACGCTGCCTTTCCGCCACCGAGCCTTCCCCGGTGTCCCCGGGGGCACGCGGCCCGCCCGGCCCCATCCGCCGGGCCCCGCGCTCGCTCTCCTCCCCACGGCCAAGCCCCTGGGCGCCCGCGGGGACCCGGCCGCTTCACCACGCGGCCAGACAAAAGGGCACCGGGGCCCGGGAAGGGGCCGCCGGGCCCGGGCTGCGCCTCGCCCTCTCCCCACCCCCGCGGCGGCGG
>VZTO01026877.1:7814-18727 GCA_013400615.1 Syrrhaptes paradoxus
TGCACTCTACTCCCTCATCCAAGTCGTTGATGAATATATTGAACAGCACAGGTCCCAATACCGAACCCTGGGGGACTCCACTAGATACAGGCCTCCAACTAGACTCCATCCCATTCACCACAACTCTCTGGCTTCTTTTCTCCAGCCAGTTCACAATCCATCTCAGTTTAGCCGCAAGGATACTGTGGGAGACGGTGTCAAATGCTTTTCTGAAATCGAGATAAACCACATCTACTGCTTTACCATCATTTTTAAGTAAAACAAAAACAATAATAAAAAATGAGAGAGGGAAAACAAACAAAAGAAAAATACACCTTTTTCTACTTCTCTAATTTACAAGGCTAGAGGAAATCAGGCAGGCAAATATTTTTCCTGTAATTAACAACGGTAGTTCCACCCTTGCATGTAAGATGTTACCTTCTCTGCTTTCAGATTTGCACTTAGTCTTCTTGCACTTCATATCATAGGTCTCATTCACTACAAACAAACGAACGTACAATTTTGAAGACTTACAGAAACTGTCTGATAAAATTCTATAGGCATAGGAGAATTTAAAATCACAGATTAGTAAAGAGGAGACAGCTTGTAAAAAAGCAAGCACTTTAAACTACTGAGTCCTTTATTCATTTTACCTTGACTCTAGTAACATTTAAGCAACAAATATTTGTGAGGATCTATGCTTTTGTTCTCTTACTGATTTTTGTTGTTATATCACTGACTTTTTTTGCTATTACTCAGGAAGTTCTAAAAAACTTTCCACTGAATTTTGAATAATGTATTAATTCCAAGCAAATCACAGTATATTTGGGTACAATTTTTATGTTCCTAGTGGTTTTGAAAGGTCATTTCAGCAACAAGTAACTTACTGAAAAATGTTTTATTAAACTGGCAGTGGTATGAAAAGTGGCCTTCATGTTTAAATAGCATTACTCTAGGAACTTTTGTTTCTGAGGGAAAAAAATGTTTTTTTTTTTCCTATAAGGTTCCATAGTGGTCATAGGACATGTTGTGTTCCTAGGTTCGGTAGCTAACGGATGCATCAGATATTGAATAGCTCTCAAATTCAACAGCAGTTCTTCACCAGCTGGTGACAGTTCCCCTAAGGGTGGCCAACTGGCTACATCTCTTCCTTCAGGACTGTTAGATCAGCCAAGATAGAGGAAGACCCCCTCAGCACTTTGAACATACTGAGATGTGACAAGGGCGCTACCACACAGAGGGCTGTACTGGTGAAATAAGTATGCTCCAATGGAGTAGGTCTAGATCTGTCACAATCTTGCAAGACATCTTGATCAAAGAGTCTGATTGACTGCTCATGGCTGGCTGGACAGGCGCTTCATGACCCTCCCAGAAGTGTTAGCCTAGCCATCTGGTCCTAATTCAAGACTTGTGGTCCAGAGAGATCTTCCCAAAAATGGTGCTATTAAATGAAAAAAATTGGACTTGATGTACTAACCTGTGTCTGCATGAAATGCAGAGGATGGTATTGGTGGCTCTACAGATAAAATAATTGAGGGTTTGGGGTTTTTTTAAGAGAAAAAGGGCCATTGCAATGATCTTGTCTGATAGAATATGGATTTTTTTTTCCCTTTTCTTCATAAACTATCCATTAGGAAAAGGTCAATTATTTTGTGTTATGTCTCTTATGCTCAATAAAGATAAAATGGGTTAGCTTCTTTTCTGGTAGTTCAGTTTCAGTTTTCATGACACTGTATTGTCTACCTCTCTTCCAATAAGCTAGTATATTAAAGAGCATAAAGCTGATTTTTCCCTAAGCACTTTGGCCCGTGTATTCAAACATGACGTCTTTTTGCAATCTTTAGTCACCTAAATAAACTGTGTTTCAATCTTCAGAAGAGCTTAACATTCATGACTCAAATTGATTCTGATGGGATTGGCAGCAACTCCATAATTTTAAAAAATGTTTTCTATTTAGTCAAATGTACATATATGCTGTGTGCATGCCTGTTGATCTAATTCATATCTATGTATGTGCAAATATGTACAAATATATATCTACACACATATACCTAGACACACACATATGCAAAAATGCCATATACAATTTTTTACTCTTAGTTTGGGAAAAAAATTAATATCAGATCATGAAGGAAAACAGATCTAAGTTATGTAGTTTTTTTTTTCCCTTGTGAAAGTTAAAGTGATACTTGGTCAGACAATCCATCTGTTGTGATGTAGTTTCTTTATGTGGCAACGCTGGCTGATATCACCATGTTAGGCACATTTGGAAATAGGAAATTGAGTCCCCAGTGTGTAGCAGTCTTTTTCAGTAGTCTGCTGTGACAATTAAATTACTGAAGACTATTTAAGGGATGCTAGAGGCCTTGGAACTCAAACCTAACTGTGTGCTATAAGGAATATATCCTTGCTGTAGTTCTGCCTTTTGAGTATGTCAGCACATGCCAAGAGTTAGAAAAATGTCATTCGTGCCTGAGGACCAGCCCTGAGTACAGTAGCCTTGGGATCAGGGAAGTGATCCATCAGTTTTGTACATTCCTCATCCCTCATACCTCAACTCTTGCCTGATATCTCCTATCCTCCAAGATTTCTTTCTTCCTTCCTTTATAACATATTCATAAAATATTGGGTAAGACACTTTTGCTGTGAGAATGTGTAGACATTCAGATATGCATAATGTACATCCAAATAATATATCCCTACATACTATCTTTAAAAATTATAGGCATGTAGTAAGAGTATGCTAATTGAAATATGGAGGCACTAAACACCTACTGAGAACACTTAATTTTTTAAAACATTACCATGGTAGCAATGTGTCCCTTGCAATTCAAGATAATATATTTCTGATTGCCAGTTTGCTTCTGAGCTCCATAATGCGAGAACAAATGCAAATGTAAACCTCTATCTATTCTTATGGTCATATGTCATCTAGCCAATTGGGCAATAAAACAGCAGGACCAGGCTGCTGTTAAATAATACACAGTGTGCTGCATGAATATGGAGGTAAATGCATGCTCAGATATGTTATGCTTATCCAATATTGTTCTCCTTTGCACTTCTGATGTAAAAGACAAATTTAATGAATATAATAAGCATGTCCACATCTGGTATAAGTCAGCGTTCTCTATGACATTTTAAATTTATGAACAGTTTCTCTGTGTCTTCAAGAACTGGCTTAAACTTTTGCCAGATTAGTGGTTTTAAGATAGACATTGTGGCTGACATTGATAAAGCAGGTGGAGTGTGACAAAGGCAGAGCTATCACTGAGAGTTTGTCAATATCGTATTGTTTATATGTAGATGCATATAAAAAGTACGCACACATACACATGTGAAAAGCTATCTTATCATATCTTTCTAAAGATAGCGTGGGGCAACTTTACTAAATTTCAGTGTCATAGTATCTACTAATAAACTTAAAAATTATTCTAGTCTATAATAAATGAGAACTTTTCATGAATATCTGAGTATAATATCTGAAGCAGAGAGCTTAATACCTTCTAGAAAAACAAAGATGTCACCTTCTCCAATTTTTTCATTATCATATATTCAAAAGTGGCAGAATTTTCTCAGTTTGACCTGAGTTTGATGGCCCTCTAATAGACAAGTATAATAGCTAAAACTAAGTACAGTATCTACAGCTTTGTTCTAATAAAACATACAGTATCATCCAGGTTTTCACATATCATAGAATCATAGAATGGTTTGGGTTGGAAGGGACCTTAGAGATCATCCAGTTCCACCCCCTGCCATGGGCAGGGACACCCTCCACCAGCCTGGCCTTGAACCCCTCCAGGGATGGGGCATCCACAGCTTCCCTGGGCAACCTGTTCCAGTGTCTCACCACCCTCACAGTGAAAAACTTCTTTCTGATATCTGATCTAAACCTACAAATATATGTTATGTACATGTTAGTATCCCAATCTTTATACAACTTTAACTATAAGCTAGGTTTAAATCAAGGCCACTTAAAGATGCCTTCTAATTTTCTCAATGACCCTTGAATCAGAAGAGGATGGAGAAAGGAAACTGTTTTCAAAATATTTCAACATGCAAGTGTTATAAGCAAATATCAAAGGCTATTTTAGTTAATCTCAGTATCCTGCAACTAGTTTCAAAGAACATAGCCACAGGGGAAAGTGGCATTACTTAGAAAGCTTTACATAGCAATTTATAAAGGCAAAAGAGGCCTGATATTCCTGTTTCTTACATGAAAGGGACTCCACTCCATAATTTGCACTAATTCTTTTTTACATGGTTGAAAAGGACAGGACATGGTAGGAATTAACCTTCTGTGTTTCTTTCCTTCAGAAACACAACATCTGATCACCCCTGAAATTTCCAGAAAGAGGTTTACCAATGCATCTAGACTGATATAGATAATATCTCATTCCTTTTTACGCTCCTGTGGAGTACTAGCTCAACTGTGCTCTTGCACGACAAAGTCTCAGTTATCACAGGTCAGTGTGTATTCACAGACCAGAGCAGAGGGAACAATAAATTTGCAATGTTCTCTGTAAGAACGTGCAGGCTTTTTGTAAATAATGCCTGTTCATACAGGTAAGGTTATTAAGATTACAAATACAAATCCAATCTTGCAGTTGTGTCTCCACAGGTATCAGGCGGGTGTGCAATGATCAATCCAATGCTCCATTTATTGTAAGTAGATATAAGAACAGCTCTTGGTTTCTGACAGTCTTTCATGTACTGTCTTTCACTTTGGCATTTTTTTAGGGGGACATTGTTTGTAATTAGAAAAAAAAATCTTATTCAAAACCTTTCCAAATGTCTGTTAATTCTCTTCTTCAGATGAAGGAAAATCCCTGTTTTGCAGACCAAAAGATAGGAACATTCAGGAAGACTGGTGATTCTCACTAAAATAAAATACATTACAAATTACATTGCAACTTTCAAGCAGGGAATAAACAGGAGAGATTTTAATATTGTTTCAGATCAAAACAAAAAGGAAACTAGTGTGGGACTATGTGTGCATGTACGCCTGCATGTGTATCAAAGAATCACAGAATCACAGAATGGTTTGGGTTGGAAAGGACCTTAGAGATCATCAAGCTCCAACCCCCCTGCCATGGGCAGGGACACCTCCCACTGGAAGTGTGTGTATATCTACCTAAAAAAAACACTGAGGGGACAGTTTTTTGAATACATGTGTACCTTGATGTGGTGTTCTCTGACCCCCTCAACGATTGTCTTCTACTCACACACGGCCTCCTGGTTTCTCCAGCAAGCCAGCTCTGGCTCTCCTTGTATCTCACATTGAACCGGTTCAGCTCACCAGTCTGACAGTAAACTATTACATTTTCATTACTTTCCCTCAGTTTATTTAGGGACCTCTGCTGACTTATAGGAGGGTAAGACAGCCCCAAAGCTGGCAGAAGGGAAGAAGACAGGCCACAGACCACAGAGTGGCATGAGGGAACCTCACCATCTATTTAGACCGTACCCTACTATCAACACCACATTTTCCAGATGCTTTATCAAAGTGTTTTAAAAACTACTTTTGTCAAGATATTGTAATTCTGTCACCACAGTCCTGCAAAGTGAGTAAAAGCTTTGTCATTGACTTCAGTGAGGATATGCTCTTGTAGCTACTAGTATGTTTAAAGGTAAGTATGTGTCTGACCTTGTGTTGGGTGAAGGCTTAAATTGATGTCCTGTGTTGTATCAGACTTAAAGTGCCTTAACACCTTGCAGAATCAAGGACTCAGAAATAATGACAATGTAGATTTTCTATACTGAAAGACTGATGTTTGGATTCTTAAAAGCCATGGTACCACTATAATTACATACAGTGGATGACATGAAAATGAGATAAATGTAAATAGTTTGTCATTAAAGCTCAGCTGATTTCACCTCTATCACCTTCCAGATTTTCTTACCTGAAGGTGGAAAATGTTCTCATCCAGAAATGTCTCATCTGCTGCTTGTGTTCTGTGTAGTAAAATTATTTAGTGAGTCAATTTGAGTTTGAAGCTTGCAGAAGCGTAACAGAGGAGACATTCTGTTTTATCTTAATATCTATGCCATGCCTGAAGTCAGCAAGAGCTCAGCAGACCTGAACTTCTGAACCTATTCGTAACAGGAGCCAATTGTCATCATTCTTGCAACAAAACAAAGAAAAGATGTAACCCTTGTACTCAAACGAGAGTAAAGGAAGACAGGTGAAGATAAGAAAAATAAGGTGATGGAAGTAAAACAAAAATAAAGGCAAATGGAAGGAAAGCAAGTTTGAGGCTGTTGCTGCTCTTCTGTGAGCTGTTCTGTTTTACAACCAGCCTTGTCCCCTGTGATTTGCTCCCTCCACTTAGGCATGCCAGTACTGCTCTGAACACCGAGTGTAGAGCATCACAGGAAGGGCATAATGAGAAATCTGCCAGTGTGTCATTTCTGTCTCTGCCAAAATAGAGGTTAAAATCTGCTTTCAGGCTTCCCATTCTAGACTGAATGGCTTTTCTGTCCTGCCTCAGAGCTGCATGACACCAGAAATGCCAAGCACAGCTAAGGATCTTGGCTTCAGCGCTGCCGTTGCTCTCCTGCCCATTTGATGCTGCCTGTGGTGGCCCAGCTGCTCACTGTGCTGTGGGCGTTCCTGGAGGGCTCCTGTGGACAGTGAATAGCCCTGGACAAAGCATTAAATCCTTGAGAATGTAACAACATGAGGCTGTAACTCTGGATACGTGGGCTTTGTGGAGATTAGCCTATACATTTGTCCTGCTGATTACAGTTGTTCTTTTTAGAAAGTAAATAAGAATTTGAAAAAGTCTTTGTCTGAAAAAACAATTACAAAGTCCCTCTAATGTCACATTCCTCTGTAAGAACAGTTAAACCAAACAATCTAGAAAGCTATCCAAATCCAAAGCAAATTCTGTGTCTCAACAGATTTCTCAAGTCTAATTAACCACTAACATAGTCACAGTGTGCTGTGGCTGGACTTCTAAGAGGGAGAAATAAAACTCTGAGAATAATGAAGAGTGTTGTTTTAGTCATATTATGAAAAAAACTCTAGGTGCCTGAGTGGGCAGAATTATCACGGAGAGTGAGCTGCATCACTGACCTCTACAGTTTTCACTTCGTAGTTTACTTTTAAACCACTATTTGGTAAGGATGTTTTACATGCTGGTGAAAGGAAAATTGAATTAAGGTCAAGTCTTGCATTTGATCCACTTTTTGAAGCTGTTTATTTGATTCTAAATTGGTGGCCTTATCTTGCTTTATTTCTTATAATGATTATCTAATGAAAACATACTTGGCTCAGCTCCATAATATTTCAATTTTCTTTGTCAATTTTTTGTGTACGACTAGCACAACTTTCAGAAAATTCTTCCACTACAGAACATCTTATTCTGTATAAATGAATTTTCTCAATCCAATGTTTTTGTCTCGTTGTAACTCCTTGAGTTACATTATTAAATTATACTTCTTTTTTTCATCTTCCAGATCACACAGCAAAGCCACAGGAGTTGCTTCACTATATTGCCGATTGGATGTGCTTGAAGCTTGATATCATTTTACATACATTCCTCACATTATTTTTAGAAAATTGCTTCTGTGTTATATATAGCTTTTTATGGAGCTGTATCTTAGAGCCAGTTCACTATTAAAAGTAAAAATGTAAAAGTGAATTGTCCACTTAAACTGAAATGTTATTTTATGAAGTATAGGTCATTTCTTTTATATGGCAGTATTTGCAGAATGAGTCATCCTTCTAAGAATGTAACTAAATTGTCCTGCGGTTAACTGAGTGTAAACTGCTCTCTGAAGGCTTTGCCTCATATCCTCACCTCTGGTTTGAGAAGTATATCTCAGAAGATGTGTAGAGTTTCGATCCACAGTTCTACCAACTGTACCAATCAATTATGCACGTGTCACCACACAGTATGAGCAAAAAGCGTGTCCCAAATAAAAATATGGAATGCAAACACCTGACACTGTATTAGACAGGGCAAGACACAGGTCAAGCTGAGCAAACAGTAATACCCAGTGAATATTCTGTAGCAATTCAAAAGCCAGTTTTAAAATGACTGCTTTTGTGAACCTCTCCTAGACTCTTCAAAAGTACATTAAATCACTTGAGCTTCAGTAGCGTGTACACTCAAACGTGGAGGTTTGCTTCAAACATTGACCCTGAAGTAGAATTCTGAATTTTGTATTTTATTGCCCATACACAGCTCAAGTATTTTTTCTGTAACTTGAATGGAAGGTTTATGTCATTACCATCCCAATGTACATAAACGGGAAAGAAATAATTGGATATTGAGGTTCTTGATATTCTCTCTATTTAGTATATAAGATCCATTTTTATTTTGACTTTTAATCTGAAACACCTTGTGAAATAAGACTCCATTATTTTTCTGTGGAAATTCAACATTATTTACCAGAGAAATTTTGGGGGGGTTGTGGTAAATTTTCAGACAGCGCACAAATAAAAAGACCAGTTTCCTTAAAGAAATTCACTGAACTTGCTTCTGTTTAGTCTACCAAAAATACTATTGGGTGAACCTCTTAGGTCTATCCCAGAAGTCTCAGATGAATGAGAATCCCACTGATTTTGCATGCATGGAAGAGTGAAGGGTAGAACCCTTAAATGAGCTGTGTGCCTTTAATCACAGGCAAAGCCCCAGAGGAGACACAGTTTAAAGCAACACAGTAAATGAATTTATCGCAACACCACTAGTTGCTTTGGGGAGGCATACTAAGACTATAGGAAATCATAAGAAGAATTGCTTTACTATATCACAGAATATTTTTGTAATATGGTGCATATATTTTTGCCGTCTTCTTCATTTGATAGACCTACTTCACCATCACTGAGCTCTGGGGTTCTATTTTAAGGATTTTGACAAACTGAGAATATCTTTTCCCTCATTCTTTTTCTCTGAAGCCTAGTAATGGAGATGCAGATGCAAATTTCCTACACAAAGAACATTTAAAGAGAAGCCTGTTGTCCAAACAGAGATTTAGTTTACAGTGTTTGCATATATATCAATGAGATAAGTTCGGTTACCAGAACAACATTTTCCTTTTCACTCAGCAAAGCCTTGGATCACATGGCTTTTCTTCATTTTTTTCTGCACTTTTCTTCCACGATAATTTAGATATATGCATTTATTTTCAGTCAAAATAAGGATTCGTCAAAATGCTTTGATGTAGCTTTCATACATCTCTCTCACTTTTCATTGACTGATATGTTTGGATGTGTACAATTAGCATATTAAAAGGTCACCCTTTCTCTCCAAAGGAAATGTTGTGGAACAAAGCTTACAAGGATGCATTTGAAACCTTGAGCTCCCTGTTAATTACCAGATAGCACGTACCAATGAAGTACTAGCACTGGAAGAAATATGTAACTAATTATAAATAAGCTTTATTGCAAAGTAATATTAGGTTTAACTAGGCCTAATTGCAGAAAAAAAAGTGTACCAACCATTATAGACAGAGATAAAGGATATTACAGAGCTTTCTGTTTGATGTAATCTATGAAAGAATCAAAATGTCCTTTTTTAAAGAACAAATTTTACATATGACTCTAACCCTTCTATTCCATTTCAGAATGTGCTGGGCATGGCTGGGATGGAGTTAACTTCTTTCATCGCAGCCCATATGGTGCTGTGCTTTACATTTGGGGCTAGAACAGACTTGATAACACACCAGTGTCTTGGTTGTTGCTGATCAGTGCTGGCACAGCATCAAGGCTTTTCCTCTTCTTCTCCAAAGAGAGTAGGCTGCGGGTGGGCAAGGGGTTAGAAGGGGACACAGCTGGGATAGCTGACTAAAGGGACAATGCTGAACTCAGTAATAAAAGCCCAGGGAAAGGAGAAGGAAAGGGATGGATGCTTGTCCTTATGGAGTCTGTCTTCCAAAGTAACTGTTATCCATGTTGAGGCCCCACTTTTCAGGAAATGGCTGGATAACTGCCTGTCAGTGGGAAGCAGCAGATTAATTAATCGTTTTGCTTGGCTTGTGTGTGTGCAGCTTTTGTTTTGCTTATTAAATTGGAATTATCTAGATCCATGAGTCTTCTCATCTTCTGTCTCTGTCTTCCTCATCCCACAGAAGAGGAGATTGAGGAAGATGATGGGTGGGTGTTTGGCTGCTGGCTGGGGTCAATCCACCACACAGAAAGATGTGTTAAAGAATTTAGTGTTAGAAAAGTGTGAGTATTCATCTCCTTCAGATTTACTACTGCAAGTGGAACTTGTCGATAATATTTACTTTTACAAATTTTACTAAATGACAGAATAACTAGTGAGGAACTAGTCTGGATTAGGAGGACCAAGTCATAGCATACAGAAAACAATCTCCACATGAAGAAATACTGAAGTATTCACTTTTGGAGGAGAGAATCCTTTCCCAGTTGTGTATGTCTGCTTGCTGCAATCAGCCCCATTAATTCTGCAAAGAGCTATTGCAACAGCATTGCCATTGAAAAGTGCATTACAGGAGACTAATTGGGTGGTTTACATATATTACTTGCTTTAGTTTCATGAACAATAAAGTTTCATGAAGACTGAGGTTTAAAACTTCTGCATATAAAAGGAGCTTAACTCAATGAAGTTTGGAAGCCAGCCAAGGCAAAGAATTGTGGGCAAGTGTTACAGAGGAACTATCTTAGTCACCTCAGCTGGCAAAGGGAAAACAGGGAGGAACAATGCTATTTAGGCATCAATCTAAGTTGGTCCATAGGTAAGAGAGTGGGAAAAAAATAAGTTTATATATTTTTCTGCAACAGAAATTGAATTTCCCCTTCAAATCTAATACACTAATGAGGCAATTGAATTTCCCCAACACTTTTAGATCAAAGGCTTAAAACCAAAACAAACCCCTTGTTTGGTTGGTCGGTTCTTTTCATTTTGGTTTCAGTTTTTTTGTTAATGTGATAATATTTCCTCAGCTCTAGTATTGATAAAGACCGG
>VZTO01026893.1:2384-24372 GCA_013400615.1 Syrrhaptes paradoxus
AAGTATAGAAGAAAAAGACTTCTGAGCCTGATGACAACTTTACCACAGAACAGATAAGCTTCTGAATTCAAAAGAAAATTCAAGAGAATCCTTTGTATTCTTACCAGAATGAAGGAACAGTTCATGTCCTGAAGAAGGTCGGCTTCCTGAGCCAGGAGGTTTTGTGTGCTCAATCATGCTGTGCCGAGCAGGTGGTGGCGGTGGTGGTAGTGAAGGGGGTGAGCTATCAAGTGCATCTTCACCTGCATTTAAAAAAAAATAGTTAGATAAGCAAAACTTCATTAAGAACTGTAGAATAAAGAGTGAAGCTTAAAATTTATTTTTCTCTGGCTGCTGAGACCATTACTCCTAGGGTTCATCTAGCAGTTCAGTGACTCCAGTAATGAAATTATAAACCTGACTCCTACTGTGCACAATCCTCTTCTAAAACATGCTCTGAATGACCTTTTGCAGTGCTCACTTTTCTGGGATGGAAGGAGAGTTTTCTTTTTGTGACTCAATTGCAAATTGTGTATTATAATGAAAGCGTTCACTGAATATCATTGTAGAATAACAGCTATGTTTCAGTGCCTAAGCAAAAATATTTATATTCAAACACAAGTGCTGACTACATTGAATCTGCTACATTTATACTGTGTATTATCTGTATCTGCTGTTCTAAAACTCTGACCCCAGATATAAACTGGATTTTCTCAGGCTTGGCAAAAGTATGTACCCCTTACACAAAGGTGGTGCAGACGGGACTAGGGTTAGCAAACAGCGCAATTTTTAATATGTTCTTCTGCCTTCAATTCTGTGTACTCTCACAACTCAGGAACACTTGAGGGACCAGAAAAAGTGCAGGAACATGGCAAATGTTCTAAAGGTTTTATCAAATCAGAAAGTTGGATGATGAGACATACACTACAGTCTATCAATTATGCAGCTGAGTTTGTCAGTGAAGGTGTGTGTGGCGGCCAAGCACAGCTCCACTATGTATACAGAGCTCACTGACTTTTGTGTAGGAAAACAGAACAGAAATCAGGGTTCGAAAAGATAGCTTTTGGTCATTGTAGGCAGCAGTGAATTTTAAACTGTCTCTTGATAGTGGAAAAAAACAGAAATAAACTTATTAATTTAATTTAGTTTTATTTGACTTAAATGCCACCTCTTTGGCATTCTTCTTTGTATTTGATAACAGAAATGGAATTATTTAAGCTACAATAGGAAAAGCCCTCCACTCTTGCATTAAATTGCAATGCTCAAACTTCATATTAAGGGACAAAAAATTGTAATTTATTTTAGGGGAAATGGTTTTGCTTTTCTTTATAGCTTGAATACAGATTGAGTATGCCTTTTCGTCTGTCTTCCATGAGGGCTTACAGACAGATACTACTGACACAAATACTGACTTATAGCTGTAATATTTAGCCTACAGCTTGTTCGGTACTCTCAACATACTCAACATTGGTTGCTTTTCAATAAACATGGCATTTGGTTCATCTAGGCAATGTTAACCACTAAATGTAATCAGCAAGAAGTCTGCAACCTAAAGGGGGCACCAGAAGATCATAATCGGAGGGTGTCCTGTTGAGCAAAGAGCTGTGTTTTGGGTTGTCTCTGGGAGGAGGTCGAGCAGGTGGCAAAGGTACCGGAACAGTAGGTGCATCATAGACATCTCCTGAATGACACAATCACAAGAAGTGAATGTTTTCTTGCTGTACCCCTAGAACAGCAGAGTAAATTTTCTTGCTGAACAGTGAAAAATAAAAACCTACCCAACTCTGGATGTTTTGATTTCTTCATCTCAGAAGTAGCACTGTGTGTCCCATTTGTTACTCCAGCACACTGACCATTCTCACACACCCTGGAGACAGACATTAAACAGGAAGCAATCAATCAGTTATCCAAGTATTAATTCCCAGAATGACCAAGTACCTGAGCTGGCAGTCCATAATATGGAAACAAACAAAAGATGATAAGCTGCACCAATTTTAAACATTACTTTTTTTTTTTTTTTTTTTTTTTTACATTGAGAGCAGACACTGGTTAACTGTCAATAAAACTCCTTTGAAGGATTATACTGCTTTCTTGGTGGGATACTGACATGGCTTAAATAACTTACTCAAGACTGCAATGCAAGATAGAGGAAGAACTAACATTAAACATAGTCCTCACTTCAGAGCTCAGGTCATTAGTTTATTCACACAGTTAAGTTACAGACTCAATTCCTATTTTGCCTTCCCAGCTGTTGAATTTTCCCTAGCAGAAACATGGTAAAGGGAGATGTGGATTTTGGTAACTACTCATGCCGAAGTACACAGAAAAGTCATTAAACAAAACAAAACAACAAAAAAATTCCAAACAGGACACCGCAACACACCACTAGCAATAACAAATTTCAACTAAACTCATAGCCAAACATTAAAAAATTAACTAGCCAAAGCAATTTTGCAAGCACCTATTCATTTCTGTATTAAAAATCTGAGTCTCACCAATAATTTTACCACTTTACTAATTTTTTTTTAAATGGAAGTATATTATGCCCCCAAAATCAAACAACAGTATCAAATTAAATAGGAACATCATCTAAATCAAACAGTACAAAGTTGCCTATAATCTTTGTCAGAAAAATACTGGAGATTTTTGTAAGATTACTGTATTCAAGTGCTACAGGGAAGAACATAGAACAAAAGCCTTTTCATAAGATTAAATATTGTTCTAATAAAGGTGAAACTGAGAAATAACTCATGTCATTGGAACTGTGGACCCCGCACATGCAGAAAGAAGCAGAAAGTTTATTTGGAAAAAGGCCACCATGCTAAACAATTCCAGCTTATAAATAAAAATCCCAACCCACCATGCATCGTTATTACTAAATACTGGCAAATCTACTAGAGCTATATACAGATTTTGGGGTTTTACCAATAGTATGAACATTAATAAAACTATCAGCTTTGGCCATATGGAAAGGAGGGATGAATAAAGATCTGGAATGATTTAAAATATATCAACAGGAAAAAGGAAGTGAAATTGTGTTTGTGGTCCCAAGAGTTATAACTAGGAGTAACAAAATCAATGTAAGAATAATTACAAGACTTAAAAAACCAAACCAAAACAAAAAAACTAATGGTAAGAGCTATTTTGTTATGAATTAATTTCCCCAGGGAAGTGGCAGAGGAAGTGTTGCTTCTATCTTTGCAATTAGATTGGTTCAATCTCTCAAATACAGAGGATGCAACAGTTCCTTTGACTCCTCAGTATACACACTAAATAACTAAGAGTACTTTCTACTTTAATTGGAATCTATTCTGCATTTTCAATAATCTAACCAGCCACAGACACTAAGATAACTTAACATGACACCACTTCAGAATTCTTCAGGTCATAATGAGCCCAGGTAAGGATCAGTTTAGTAGTCATGCTGAAATACCTGTTTACAGCAAACAACAGAAAAAAACGACAGCAAATGAGTACTAACAAGGAAGCCTTCTGTCCTTTTCCTTTTGGAAAAAGCTTTATTAGGAAAAGATAGTGAATGTAGAAACGTATCATTCTTCTAACAGAAGCCTAACTAGTAATGCTGAAGTTCTTTCCCTCCAGTTCTTGTTGCTGAACTTGCCCTGTACCTGGGAAGAGACGATCAGCTGTAACAAACCAGACAATTAACTGATCTGCCAGAAAATAAGACTGAGAATACTTTTTTTTTTAAATTGTTCTTGCAACATTTTTTAGCATTGCATATCTATAGGTAAAAGAGCAAAAAGTCTTAAAATCAATACAAGTTTGGGGGTAGGATGGAAGGATGACACAGATCCTAAATTACAAAACATCCAGAATAAATTTTAGAGTTTTCAGTAAACTAAAGAACCTACAAGTACTATCCAAGAACTGAGGAAGCAACACTTAAAGAGATAAGAGAAGATGACACTGGGGGACAGAACTGAAAGGTGCTAAAAATTTATGACAACAAAAAAAAATTAATCAAAATTGTTGTTAACAGTTTTGCTAAACAATACTGGAAGTTAAGCTTTTATTGACTCTCCCTTTAATCTCTCTGAGATTAAAAGAAGTGCATTAAAAGAATACAGCATCAATCGGCATCAAGATTCTTTTTGAAAACTTTATCTCAGCTTTCACATCTAAGCAGTGACATTAGCTAAAAGGAGACATTTTAAGTATATGTAACATCATATATTTTCATATATAAATAATCAATAGGATTTTCTTTTGTTTGTTTGTTTTGTAATGCTCAGGAGAATGGTTTGTTTCAAGTTAAAATTCTTATCAGAATATAAAAAAGAAGAGTTAGTAGTTTTAATCATAGAGCAACCTGAATGGCAAACTGAGGTACTTTCTCTGTAGCAAGTCCTGGATTAACGCCAAAACACCCACCATAAACTAAAAACTAAAAAAAAACACCCTTTAAAATCAGCTTTCCACCTACAGCCTCTATTAATAATTCTAATGGCCTGGTGAAATCCTGTACCAGCCACTTTAAAGCACTCAACTCTTTTTTTTTTTTCTGTAAAATAAGGACACTGGAAAAAGAGAAGTTTCTAGTTTTCCATCTGGTTTTCTCAAGAATCTTAGTCCAGGTCATGAGTATGAATTGAAACAGATGTTCACAAGTCATCCCCACTTACAGCAGCACTTTGGTTTACATTGCAGAGAGGTACCAGAGCATACAGACTCAACTGCTTCTGGATGTTGTTAACTCAAAAGATGTTCTGCAGGAGCTCAACCAATGTGCCAAAGGGTACTCCAGCCACAGGAACATGTTAGGGTTAGTATGAATCCAAAACTACTCAAAACAGAATGGGGTCCTTGGAGTCAATTAGTCCCCTCTATAGACCCACTCCTATTGCACCACATTCGTTACTAACCTATACATAGCCCTCAGAAGCTGCTAAACCAAGGTAATCTGTCCACAAACTGCTCTCTTCGGTTTCAGATTTTCTGTCTGTATAACTCTAGTGATGCAAGCAACTCAGCCTCTGTTACACTTTGCATGGCACAGAAAGGCATTGCCATGCAGAACCACAACATACTCACAAAAAAATCAAATAGGTAAAAAGGATTAGGATCCTGGGTTTTTTTTTGTCTTCACATTTTTTGCTTGGCCAACATTGAGAGTTTTATTCATCATTAATTTTTTTTTTTAAGTCTCATAGGGTAGACATGAATTTAAGTACTCAAGACCATAAAGCTCAGACAACTGTGTAATATTCACACCTATGCAGTGAAGGCTGTATCAGCATTTCTAAGGAATGGATGCAAGGAACGATCAGACAATGACCTTTTTTCCACCTGTTCTACATTTCTGATAAAAGAGATATGAAAATTGTAATTGGCTAATTTGGGATGAGTGACATGTTGAGTTTTATTGATGGTGGGTCCTTGACACCACATTCTGACAGAAAGAGGAGAAAATGGCAATATGTCACAGATTTTTTTTAATAGAATAGCCTGAACTTTTTAGATCAATACTTGATTTTAATATCACACTTTTGAGCTACAAGGCTAGTCAAGAATTGGCCCTTCTTTCCCCCAAGAGTTATTATTGTAACTCCAGACATTCTGACTTTTTTTAATGAGCCAAAGACCATGAGTTTCCCAGGAATGACACAGCCTCCAGTTGCCATGTCCCTTGGCTCCAAGTCTCCTTCATTCATAACTGTGAGAGTTTGGAGATGTTATTTTCGAACACGTTTAAAGCAAAAGAGATATATTCCATCTAAATTTAAAAAAAGTTCTCCTTCTGAGAAACACAAAAAAAAATATACTGTAAAACAGGCTCAAAAAGCCAAAAAAGACATAGTACACATGGGACAAAAAAAGAATAAGAGTATGTACATACAGCTGCCAATTCAAATTTTTTTCAGTACTGCGTTGCTTAAAATGAATTTTACAAATGTGAAAGTTTAAGATTTTTAAAACTGACTTTGGGAATTTCAGTCACACAATGCTCCTAGAAATTAAAATTTGAGGAGTTGTGAGGGTTGAATCTTCTGGTCAGTTCTGAAAACCTCAACCTAAGAGAAAGAAGGATCAACTGCAAAAATGGTATTCAAAAGCAAAAAACACCCAGCTCTGACATAACAAAAATACAATAAAGTGAACTTCAGAGATTTATGACTGTGATGGTGGTCAAATGAAACAGAGGCATAAGTAATCTAAGCTTGAAAAGATAACACATTTTAAAAGGGCGGGGAAGCTTAACCATCATAAATGTTGAGACCAATTAAATTTTGGGAAAAGCAGAGTTTTTGTAACTAAGTTGCCTTCAAGGCTGCTAAATGGCCTTACCGAGCAAGAGGTTTTATGTTGTGACTATGAGGTGGTTGTGAGCTTAGTATTACAGGATGTGAAGAAGGAACTTTGTATTCATCATCACCATCTGTGTGATCCCTTGATTTATCAGACAGAGAATTTCCTGAAGGAACAGGGCACCTAAGGAGATGAGAAAAAGATCAGTTTTGCTTTAACTGTTACATAATCGACCTCAGTATAACACAGAAAATACTCTTCTTTAGCCTAAACATCCTTAATACACCTTTGCTACATAAAAGGTAACAAAATCACCATGTTAAACTAAAACTTGTAAGGTTACTGGCTTTTCCGTCACTGAGAATGCATAGAGAAAAGGGCAGCTGACCATCGAGGAGTTAAACAGCTCCAAAAAGAACATACAACATAGCAAAGAATTGCAAAGAATTAAGAGTACTAAATAGGCACCTACAATGTTTAACCTGCTTGCACCTATCAAAGAACTTAAACAGAAGTTAATTCAGGGCAAATAGTATTTAGCAGGGCTCAGTCAGGCAGCGGACATTCAACTTTTCAGTGAAGTCTTGTTCCAGTCATAACATTATTGAACTCACAGAATTTGCCTGTATTTTAAATTATTTTTACTTCAAACAATAATTCTCTTTAATTGCCCTCCCAGACAGTGATTTACATCACTTCTTAAAAGTAGTGGAAGTGCAGAAAAGAGGCAGACTTTACAATCTGCATTTACAGGTAACAAGTTCCATCATGGAGACTGCTGCTGGATATGAGATTTTTAAAAGAAAAGGGATTTTTAAAAGAAAACTAACTCCTACTGTCTGGTTTTCTGTTATATGAGTGTAAACAAAATGATGGGCATAGTCTGGGGAAAGTAATTTTCTTAGATATTAACAAACTCATATCTTTTGGCCTTCATAAAATACAACTAGCTAGTTTCACAGAATCACAGAATGTTAGGGATTGGAAGGGACCTTGAAAGATCATCTAGTCCAATCCCCCTGCCGGAGCAGGAACACCTAGATCAGATCGCACAGGAACGCATCCAGGCGGATTTTGAATGTCTCCAGAGAAGGGGACTCCACCACCTCTCTGGGCAGCCTGTTCCAGTGCTCTGTCACCCTCACTGTAAAAAAGTTTTTTCTCATATTCAAGTGGAACCTCCTGTGTTCCAGCTTGAACCCATTGCCCCTTGTCCTATCACTGGATGTCACAGAGAAGAGCCTGGCTCCATCCTCCTGACACTCACCCTTCACATATTTATAAACATTAATTAGGTCACCCCTCAGTCTCCTCTTTTCCAAGCTAAAGAGACCCAGCTCCCTCAGCCTTTCCTCATAAGGGAGATGCTCCATTCCCTTCATCATCTTTGTGGCTCTGCGCTGGACTCTCTCCAGCAGTTCCCTGTCCTTCTTGAACTGAGGGGCCCAGAACTGGACACAATATTCCAGATGCGGTCTCACCAGGGCAGAGTAGAGGGGGAGGAGAACCTCTCTTGACCTACTGACCACCCCCCTTCTGATACACCCCAGGATGCCATTGGCCTTCTTGGCCACGAGGGCACAGTGCTGGCTCATGGTCATCCTGCTGTCCACCAGGACCCCCAGGTCCCTCTCCCCTACACTACTCTCCAACAGTTCCGTACCCAACTTATACTGGAACCTGGTCTAGCAATCAACATCATCTATGCTTTTATACATAGAGCTCCTCTGTTTATAGCAATTCCTCCAATACATTAAGACAAATAAACTCACAAAACATCTGGAATACAAAAGCTTACATTAAGGACTGAATTCAACTTCAGCTTGATCATACATGAAAATCATAAACAGAAGTCTGATTCTTGAACTAGCTGAACACGAAGAGCAATAAGTGTATAACCTAAAAAATCATCTGGATTTTTATCATCTGGATTTGCTACATTATGCAGCAAATAGCATCTTTATTCTTTGCCACAAAAAAGCCAGCAGCTGGAGGACCTTGAATAAAGACCTGCAATGCATCCACAGCCATTTTACTTTGTGGCTTGAAAGTACGGCTAATGGCTCCTGAGCCAAACTGCATGCTACCTGACACGATACATCTACTTCACATATCGTTTAGGGAAGTTCTTGAGGACTACAAGGAAATATGAGTAAGGGAGTGGACTATTTTCTCTCCCTGTGGTCTAATTAGTTTGATTTTATCACAAGGGCAAGAGCTGAAATGACAGGCCAGGCCTATCTCCTCATTTTTTTCAACACAAGCAGCACCTGACTCACACAGCACGCTTCCTCACAGAAGAAAAACATACGTCTTTCACTATCTACTGTAGGTGATGCCACATGACTTCAGAACATCCAAGTACTCTGAACAACAACAAATAACTAACTACCATGAGTACTAGCTAGTCACTACATGAGTAAATAAATAAAGAGGGAAAGAAAAAGAACAGAGAAAAAAAGGGGGCAGATGTGCTGCTTTTGTTCTAATGTATTCAATGTCTAGAGCTCCCTAGATACTTGTAACTTCTCAGACCCTCCTTCCTTCAATCAGCAATATACTTTTGACTTCAGAAACAAGCTCATGAAAGATGGGAATCCAACTTCTTTTGCAAAGATATACTAGCCAAAGATAAAGGGAAAGCAGATATACAGCACTGAACTGCAAACCCTATATTGCAGTTTTCAGCCACCTTCTGTAGCGGGAGCAAGATTTCACACAGAAATGATGGATGGACAACAGGTTTGTGTCACTGCTGTATGGCCATTTGAAGAACAGAAGGTAAAAAACTACCAGGTCGACAAGAACTCTGTAGCATTCTTAGGTCAACAGCTGAAAGGACCACGTAGAATAAATTTTCTCATTTCTGTGGATATGCCATCATTCTTACATGGTAATGCAGCATGTTCTGGAGATGTTATATATGTATACATAAGCCTGTGTTTTTTGAAGATGACCACAAATTGGATTGCTGGCTTCTGCAGAGAGCAATGTTTGAAATACTAATATCTAGACCAGAAATGTCCAATACTGACCAATACCGAATGTCCAATACTGACCAAACCAGGCTGATAGTATTGTTTGAAGTTCTCTTCAAAGGCTGTTACTGGGGAAAAAACAACCAAAAACCCCCTCCTCTGAAGATCCTATCTGAAGCTGGTTATAGGAGACTGTGAATTAATTTTTTTTAAGAAAATCGACAGAGAGCATGGTTATCACCTGAACTATGTACAGCATTATGTATTGGAGAGACATGGATTTTGACAGCTGGACCACATGGTGGATAAGGAATTGGCTGGATGGTTGCACCCAAAGAGTTGAGGTCAGTGGCTCAATATCCAAGTGGAGACTGGTGACAAATGGCGTTCCTCAGGGGTCAGAACTGGGACTGGTGTTAAGTTGAACATCTTTGTGGGAGACATGGACAATGGGATTGAGTGCACCCTAAGCAAGTTTGCTGACACCAAGCTGTGTGGTGCAGTCAACAGGCTGGAAGGAAGGGATGCCATCCAGAGGGACCCTGACAGGCTTGAGAAGTGGGCCCATGCAAACTTCCTGAAGTTCAATGAGGCCAAATGCAAGGTCCTGTACCTGGGTTGGGGCAAACCCAAGCACAAATACAGGCTGGGCAGAGAATGGATTGAGCCCTGAAGAGAAGGATTTGGGGGTGCTGGTAGATGAGAAGCTCAACATGAGCTGGCAATATGCGCTTGCAGCCCAGAAAGCCATCCATGTCCTGGGGTGCATCAAAAGAAGTGTGACCAGCAGATCAAGGGAGGTGATCCTCCCCCTCTGCTCCACTCTCGTGAGACTCCACCTGGAGTACTGTGTCCAGCTCTGGAGTCCTCAGCCCAAGAAGGACATGGACCTGTTAGAGTGAGTCGAGAGGAGGGCTGGAGCACCTCCCGTATGAGGCCAGGTTGAGATAGTTGGGGTTGTTTAGCCTGGAGAAGAGAAGGCTGATCTAGTGGAACATGTGCCTGCCCACGGCAGGGAGGTCAGAACTAGATGATCTTTAAGGTCCCTTCCAACCCAAACCATTCTATGACTCCATGATTATAATAGCTGGTCTTATCAGCTTCCTGATAAAAACAGTTCTCTGAGAAACTGAAGGATTTACTTACTGACAACTTACAAACCAAATAAATTTGGTATACTCAAGAAATACAAGAAAAGCTTTCCCTTCTTCACCTAGTTCATGCTCCTGGTTTGTTTTGGGTTTTTTTATTTATTCAGTGGATACAAGAACTTTTGTTATAACAAAGCTATACCTTTACTCACAGGATACGAGTACATGTACACACACCAAAATCAATTTCCCAGCATTACTGCAATACTGAGAAATTGTTACTGGTTTGGAGCTATTAAGTTCCTAGTGTCCTGCTTCTGAATACTGTGTAGCCTTTGACAAGTCCTTCACACTAGTAAAGTCTCTTTCCCTACTTTTAAAGTAAGGAAAAATATTTGCCAGGTTGTAAATATTATTATGTGATTAATATTTGAAAGGTGCTTTTGATTTGTAAAGCAGGAGAAGAGTAAGAGTACTAAGTTATCACTAACATGACCTCCATTAAGGTTCTGAAATTGTCCTATGCTTACATTTATTAATGTTTCAGAATTCATATTTAGAAAAAAAATCATATTGCTCTTCTAATTTACTCCAGCTGTAATGCTTACTGAAATTTCTTCAACTTGTTTTATTAATCTCTGTTGTTCTAAGACTAACTCTATCGTTCTACACAAACCCAGCTAGATAAATAGACAAATACTTTACAGTTTTTGTAACTAAACAGGTGAACACACGAAAAACTTCATTACTCTTAGATCTTTAGACGATTTGTGTACAGAGGAATACAAAACTGGCCAGTACATTGTATTTATATATTCTCTAGTTCTCCTTCCTACTCAAGTGGAAATATTTTAAAATTGAAAGTCAGAATTACATTCTGGTAAGTGATGAATTTGTATTTTCTGGTTTGTTGAAAAGAAGGCTAGATGTCAATCAATCTTATTCTACTGAGCACCAAGGGACAAAGGCAAAAGAGGAAAAGATGTGAGAATTCATTTTTGTTGAGCTACTTTAATGTTCTGCTTAACCGTAAACAGAACTCCAGGGAAACCAACATCTCATGCTTAGAAACATTTCAGGGAAAGGTTCCTCCTTCCATTACTTACTGGTAAACTGATTCACAGAACTTACAACACTATGAATTTGCAGTCCATGTATTTCAGTCTGGATCAGGACTGTGCTTTTGATATGAATGCCATTAATCTCCCCACTTACCATGCTTTGATTTTCACTGAGGAGTGCACAACTTGAATACTTTTCTGATTAAACTAAAATACATTATACACTCCAAGTGTGCCCTTACTATGCTCTGATTGCTAAAGACTGTTCACATTCATGGGACAAGACTACAGCTAGTTGAACTGCTGCTCTATAACATGTACAGTACAGACATCAGGTCCTTACTATCAACTCTTCTGTCCTATGCAGAGTACTATCTGCTAGTGCAGACAAAAGCTTTAATCTTGTAAGGCCTCAAGCAAACTCTGTTTCAGCAAAACAAGTGTTAATCTATATGGACCACGTCAACACTTGTCAACTGCCCTTGAGTGCGCTCTACACTTAAAACCAAAGCGTACACAAAGCAGTTCACCATAATTCATAGAGGAGCACACAATTTTACATTTGTCACAGTGTAGGCCTGCAACGCACTGTGAATTACCACGGAACAGCTAATGCTTCCAGACTCACTGGTCTGTTATGCTATGAGCTAAGGGCACATTGTGTCCTCCAGAGCATCATCTCTCAGATGTCTAGAACCTGCACGTCAGCAGTGCTCCTTCTAACACCACTGGAGAAGTGCCATGCCAAAGGCTGATTTCAAGGGAACCAGGATTTCCAAGTCACAGTTGCCTTTAGTGGAACTATGATTTAACCTTCGAAGTCTCTTAGCAAGATAGCAAGCAGAGTAAATACCTTACAGTGCTATTTTTTTTACCTCAAAGCAACTAGATATTCATAATATAGACTACAAAAGGTACTTGAAATTGGGTGTCTCATCACATACTCAAAAATAGATGCTCTCTCACACAACATCATGGTGCTATAAAGCACTTCAGAGATAAAGAGGCTGATTTTTTATTGTTGTTGCAAAATGAGATCTACTCACAGGAATAAAATAAACACTATTTAACTTGAAATTAAGTTTGGCGGAAGAACAGTTCTGTATCTTTGACATAAAGAATAAATTAGTAATTTGATCAAAGCTGCTAAAAATAATCTGACATAACTGCAGCAGTCCAATAAAAGAACAGTTTTAACATGTAGGGTCAGCAACAACACATAGCTGAGTGGAAAATAAAAATCAGATGCTTGGTTAACATGAGTCCAATAATTCATCATTAAAGTATGGTTAATAACAGTTAATTTTGTAAAACTAAGCACTGTTTACAGAAAAAAAACAAAAAGATGCCAGTGCTTTTCCATTAGAGTAATTTAGTAAAGAAAAAAGGTCGTATTTGTAATTTCTTATTCAATAAAAACTGATCAAACAAGTTAAGTAGGGATATTTTAGAATTGTGAAGTTTCAACTAAGGGTCATTTTGCCTCCTCATTATTTAGACTAAGACATTTCGTTCATCGTCAATGTATCCTTTTGTCAAACCTTTGAAATTACAGACTTATGATAATAACTAGAAAAAATAAAAATGCCTTGCAGCTGTACGAAACAAACTAGCTCTCAAGCTACAATTCTGCAGAGATTAGAAAGCAGAAATAACAAAAATTTGCACCAAATTGATCTCAGTAGCACAGTTGTGGAAAGCAAGAGTATTTTGTTCAACATATTTATGAGTGCTTAGCGCAGTCAACTTAACAGGAGGAAAAATATGCTGTAAAAATATGCTCTCCAACAGCTCAAATTAAATCATGCTAATTATTATTTAGGTTATCTTCTTGAAAACAATTGTTGTGGTTGGTGAAAATATTAAACTTGCCATTTTTGAAGCTTTTTGAAGATTCCTCCCCCCCGACCCCAAGTTTTTCCACCTACCTATTGCCACACACTATTACAGATTATCGGGATATTTTCTAGTGGTAACAAAAACTTAACTTGAAATCAAATTAAAATAGACATATTAGAGTTTCCAGAAACAACATACAATGTGACATTTTAGTAGTTGTTAATTAGACAATTTGAACTTCTTACCCCTGGGGTTATATATTGATATTTTTACACTTTAGAAATAAAAATTTAAAATGTGCTGTATATTTTTTAAAAGGCTGAAGTACAAAACTAAACCAGAAGTGAAAGTTAATTTACTCCTGAAAAGTTTATGGAGCTTGGTTTCAGCAAATGAAGATTTTCTTTTGGTTGGAATACATCTGTTTTCTATTCAGAAGACTTCAGTTAATGAAGATACTTCTCTAAATTCACACACAAAACATGCTAGTTTTGGACTGGCTTCACATGGATTTTGTGCCTGTCCACACTGCTACAATATCATGTGGCATTTCCAATGAAAACTACAGTGTATGTACACACTGTACTTTGATTCTAGGTTACATTTGTTAGAATGTTTTGTTATTTCAATTACAAAAATGTCTGGATAATGTTCTGAAATTTGCTTCTGAACTGAAAGCCAACATGGAGAGCTTCGACTCAGCAATAATTCAACCCGAACACATGCTTCTGAATGAAAAAATTGATGCTCTACTGCACCTTCAATTCTAGTGCTTAGGAAGAGAAAAACCAGCATATTGATGAAATGCTGAAATATATTTATCTTTTATATTACCACTAACTGAATAACCATGGAAAAAGTGGTGAAACAGTCCAAAATTTCACACCAATGAGAAAATTCTCAGTATTAATAAGTACTGATCGCTCAATTATTTTAACAGCAAGAATCACATGGAGTACATTAGAAAGACACTGTAGGATAACACCAAACTGCAATATACTCCTTTCCTTACAAAAACACAAAACATTTACAAACCACATTATAACACTTCCAAGCTTTCTATTTTAAATATCTTTTGTTCTCTAGAAAATCCTGTGTGATTTAGAGTCCAAAGATAGTTGCTATGTACAGCAACATTTTGGTACCAAATAAACAGCTGTTCTGGAAGACCAAGAGTAGTCTGCAACTTGAAAAGACAAAATTTCCCAAACCATATTCTGGAACTCAGGGAGGTTGATTCCATTTAAAATGGAGTTTGTTTTTTAGCCACAACAAAGAAAAGATACTAGTGTGAACCCTGGCAAGATCTGCCACAATTTATTCTCTCTTCCTATAAAAATGTAGTATGTTCAATTAACATTACAACTGATCCCACTTAACCAATACAATTTACATTTCCTTTGTAAAGCCACATTAAAGTTAATGGAAAATGTATCACCAAGTTATATTATTTCATTTTATTTAATTCTTTTTCCCTCATTTTTATTTTTAGCACCAGAGAATCAGTGCTATTATATAACATTAACTAACACATTTCTTTTACAAATAAACTTACTTTATACCAGGGATGATGGAGGCAGCTGGAAGAGGGGGTGAAAGCCGTGGAGGGACATCATATTCTTCATTTATGAGATGACCATTCAAAAAGACCTAAAAATCACACAAATGTTACAATGGGTCTCTCTTCCCATTTATTATCATGGATGTTCATCAACCAGGTATTACAAAATAGACTTTGAGAAGATCATGGGTAAAGGCTTTCCCAGGAGTTGACACTACAGAGCTGTTACCTGATGTGAGTCTTTCATACCTGTTTCAGCACACCCCATTTGGGAGCTGTAGAACACATTAGCCTAAAACTTTACCAAAAGAGGAAGCTCCACATCATGGTTACTAGATGGACTACTCAGTTACAGCTGAACTGCTTGGGGGAAAGTTAAGATTTTGAGACTGCAGACCGATCAAAGTGCGAGAAGTACAGTGAGAAAACAACAGGTACAGCATGCTAAGCATAGTAAGGTTTTTTTAAAAATCAGTGATACAGTGCCTGCCAAAATCCACCCCCTACCCACAGGATTATCTTCCCAATTCTTGGTTTTTCCCAACAGCAAAAAAGATTATATTACAATTGATACATGAATCAGGGATGAAAATTCATTAAACGTTTCCCTCGTGAACATGCATACAGCCTGAAATGATAATTCAGAGTTGTCAGTTACTCCATTTAGCCAAATGGCTTAGATCTATAACCTGAAGACAACAGTTCAAACGACATTTGGTTAAAAAAAACACATACGTAACTTCTCCAGACTACAATGGCACTTCTGCACTGAGTCATTACTCTGATTTGAGAAGCATTCATTCCATAAGCTTCAATACTGCAGCAGACCACAACTGGAATGTTATATGAAGGCATAAACTAAGTATCCTCTTAAAACCAGATAGTATTTTAAACAATAGCCTAGCAGTAAGTAAAATTTTGGTGTTTTGCCTCAATGCTGATAAAAGGACATTCTGATTATATATCATGGACTTCTTAAGTGCCTTTGATCATATGTCAATGTTCTTTACCAATACTAATTGAATTTCATTTACATACTTCCAAAATAACCAAAACATCCATATATTTTCTTTAAATGGAGATAGAAAGGTTATATAGCTTGTGACCCTGAGAAAAGCAAACAGAGAGAAAAATTGATGATTTCTACTGTGACTTAACCACAAATCCATCCTTCTTAGCACATGCTATGTAGTCTTCAAGAAAAATAAGAGCAGCAGCTTTGAAATAACAACCTGCTCTATGAATGAATTACTGAGCTGCTTTGATAAAACTGATTAGAGTCAAACTAGGAATTTTTTTCTTAGGCCATCACAATTTGATCTCTTTCCAGACCTAAGCATCCCCAACTGTCTTGCAAGTTGTCTGAAGCTGCATAGTGCCAGAACTACTACTTCTACACTCCCCTCACCATATATCTTCAATTAACTTATAGAAACAATCCTTCTATTTTTTTGATAAAAGAAATACCATAGAGACATACAATACCATTCACTGCAAGAAAAGACAAGAAAACATACCTCTGTAGGTGAAAAGCAGATGCCCCCTAGCCAAACCAAGGTAGACAATCAGTAAAAAGGTTGCAAGTGACAACTCTGAACACCCTCAGCACTGACAATAGATTTTTGGGCATTACACTGGATGTTTGTCCAATAGATGTCAAAAGCTGCTATGGGCAAATTACAACGATGTACAACTCTAGCAGCTGGAGTTCTGATTTAAGTACAAAGGAGGAAAAATTCAGCTAAAGATACATGTATTACTGTAAACAATTGACTAAGAAAAAGGGAATTGCAATGCTAATTATCATGAATAAGGTTTAGAGTATTGATTATAATACCAAGTCAAACAATGCAATACTGGGGTTGTCCCACTAAGCAATTTCAAGGATGTTGCCCATATAGCCAGTGGTAAAGATACAACAAATGATTCTACATTTAGCTTGGCTTTGGATGTACTTGTTTACTCTTTCTTAGGGTCAAGGCAGATTAGATCTTCTCCATTAGAGTATACTGAACATCATGACTAATTTAATGTTATTTTGAAAATAATGTTTTACTGATGAACAACACAACTGACCTTTAAAATATTTAGCTTTTTGTGTAAATGCATGTAACATATCTGATAATTTAAGTATGCTTGTATGCATCATCTATACATATTGCATACATTACAGACTGAAGAGGTTACCAAGTCCTTACCTCAGCTATGACAGAGGTAACTGGAACATCTACTATTCCATCAGCAAATGCATATAAAATTTTGGCATAAGACACTTTCAAAGTGGACCTGAGATGCTATATAACCATACTACAGCATATAGGGCTATCTTATTATTATGCACCAACTGTATGGATAACTTGTTAAAAGAACATAGCAAATCTAGAATTTTCTCTCCAAGCAATTTTTGAAGGTTTCATGTTAAAACTGTAACTTATACCTTCATATATTGTTGCTTTACAAATTACAGTATTTAACAAACGATTTATTTATGACCAGCTTAGTATTAAGTATCAACAGGAAAGACTTGGAAACAGCAGATCAACACTGACCAATATAAACAGTACTTTAGTCAATGCAAGACAATGTTGCAGTAGGGTATCAAATTAGGATCATTGAGCTCATTTCATACCTTGGCACCTTCTGCAGGCAGCTCGTGACGTCTATGTTTCCTCATAAATCCTGGATCAGAACTTACGCGGTTGTGCCTTCCATTTATGTTTGAAATTGCAGTCAGTCCTGGTTTGGGAGAAGTATCACTCCCTATTCGACATCCTACTAACTGACTCGTCCCAAACACATCTCTGGGACACCAGCCTTCAAGGGGCATCGGCTGATCTCTGGAAGGCACGCTTTCCGGATGATGCAGGTGTCTGCTTATCCTGTTGTCTGGTGGAATTGGAGGGGGTCTCTCTGGTGGGGGTGGCGGAGGATCACGCAAGGGAGGTGGTGGTGCTGGCAAAGGTTTGTCTTGTTTCCTTACCATACAAGGAGAAGACTAGGCAACACAGTAAGAAAAAAAAAAATTAAAAAAAATAAAGGCATGCATATTTCTCTCACGATCAGGTATGGCTTTACCATTTCTAACTGAGATATTTTCAAGGCATCACAAGAGTACTTGCCAGTAGGTTAAATGTCAGTCTTGTCCCTGCATTTTGCGGACAACCTGGCCTCTCTTCAGAAAGCCTGCCCCCATTTCTACTGTTGCATGAGTAACCCAAGGGAGGAGGTAGACAGGAGAAAAGAAAACGGCCTGAGGCAGATTTATCTGACCCATAACTTTTTTTTCCAGAATCCTTTGCTTTGTTCCTTTGAATCACTTATTTAGCTGCTGAAATGAATTCTGAAGGATGTTTGGAAAAAAGCGAAAAAACAAGTTACCAGGGGGAAATACCCCAATAACTTGTACAGGTAGTGGTATAGCTTTTAAGAGCACAAATCTGACAAAACAAAAAGATTTTTGTTAGGTTAGGAGTGAACTATTAACAGTGTTTTACAAAATAATACTCAGGCCAGGTCTTCACAAAATGTTTTGCTCTTACCATGAGCTACTATAAGAAATACAAGAAAGATGACTTCCCTCAGAAGATGTAATTTTAATGGACTCTGGTAAGCCTGCATATTATGACCTCTTGAAGAGATGGAGGTCACTAAAGTTTTAAAGGAAGAACAGCAGTTGCTCTTCACTTGACAGACTAACCTGTCATTATTCTTCAAGCATCACCTCAATATGTTACTTGAATTTAAAATAGTTATTCTACCTGCAGCTCTACTCATATAAATAGGACAGTATATTAAATGAAGTGTTTAATTCAGATGCTGCTTAAGAAAAATAGTCATTATGGCTAGGTCCAAAATTCTTTGTTATAGCTTATAGTTTTCATTGAAGAAAAAGAGGTTTTTGACTGAAGTAATAGCCTTGCTAGGACTAAATTGTCTCTTTTTTTTTCTTAATATGAATTTTTTAAAGTATGAAATTATTCCTTGTTGCCCTCATCTTAGTTCCCTTTCATCCCCCCCATTTTATTTTTTTTTTCAGGAAAAGTTTCAAGGAAAAAAACCAGCATTTTCAAACAATGTCACTGAAAAATTTAAAGCAATATTAATGATATATCTAATTTTCTGTTATTTATAAGACAAATTTTGTAATAACATGCTATTGTAAAATTCATTTTTAATGGATGTGCCAAATGTTTAGCATATATCCTCAATGTTTTATAAATTCCTTTGTATAATTTGAAAAGTAATGAAAGAAGTTTAAAGAAACTATTCAAACTTTTATTTTTTCCTTTAAATTCTAAGCCACCAGAATCTTAAAGAGGTTGATCTTCAAGCTTGAAATAAAAACCTGACAAAATAAATATGGCACTTCATACTGGATTATTAAGATCACACAGGTTTCAAGTCATGTTCTGAACTTGAATTTGAATTCTTCATCTAAAAATCAAAACTTCAAATCTAATTCCTGCTCTCTATGCAGCAACCACAACAAAATGATCAACTCATAACAGAGAGCAACAAACACAGTATTTGCACTCATTCATGCTTACCTACCCCCCAAAAAATTAACTCTTTATTATGATTAGATTCACAAAAAACAGCATACAATTTATTAGCTATAGAGGCATTATTATTTCCCTTGAAACCTGAGTCTTAACATATACCAGGTAAGGTTTTGAAAGAAAGGTATTTGCACATATCCTTCTTGTAAGGATACTGTGGAAATTGAGCATAAATCATCAGAGCACAACATATAATTTAAATGAGACAATGACCTTAAAATCTATTTTCAGGAAACTTTAATTTCTATTTATTTTAATTAATTGAGGCTTATTACAGAATTGATCCATTATAACAATGCCTTTAAAATTCTGACCATAAACAAGTGCAATACAATAAGCAGACAAACAGAGGTCACTTTTGACCAACACATGTAGCTGTAAACTTCTGACTATGTAAGGTATTATGCAAAGGGTCAGAAACTCACCAAAGTCAACTGAGGCAGATAAGAGATATAATCAATGTGGATCTAATCTAAAGTTTTTTCTAAACTACAAGGAATTATTAAAGTTCTTTTGGACAGAGCAAACTCCTGAAAAAGAAAATACACATGGAAAATTTCATAATAGCCTATCTTCCGAAACACAAAAAGCCTCCTCACCTTGAAAACAACCAAATACAATTTCACAATATTCATAAATAAGAAATAATGGTTCAGTAAGATTCACCTTTGGTGATCCAGTTGGGCTGGCACATGGAGACCGCGCTACTCCCTTCTGAATAAGATCCAGGCGAGGAGGTACAGGTGGAAGACTAAGATGTGGTATTTGTAGAGGGTCTGGAAGTGGTTTTCTTCTTTGTGCAAGAGGGGAAGATCCTGGGGAAGCCACTGGTGAATTCTGCCTCTCATTGCACTTAAGACACAAAGAAATATCACTACTATTTACCTGATGGCCAAATATACAACTTCGATTCCATAACTAAAACATTCAATACTTGTCAGGTACTTACTAATAGTCATTTATCATAATGGACACCCTGCTACTCTTAATTAATAGGCAGTATGAGTGCTCAGCTTATGGTTACTGTAAAAAATGTCAACAAGTCATTCTACCTCAAAACTAAGATCCATGTTAACTTGTGATGAAAACAAAAGAACATATATTCCAGTAATTTGTTTAAAAAAAACAAGCAATCACTGCCATGCAAAACAGAACAATCACAGACAGAGATTCTATTGTAGTACTGCTACTCTTGAGGATCTTTTTATTCTTAAAGAGGACTCCATCTAAAATTCTATACATGACTTTTAAAAGGCACATGCCTATGATATTGTCTGTTAACTCAGCCTGTTTTCAAATTATACTTCCATAGAAAATGGAATGTATCTTCTGAAAACTTACAAATCAAAATCATCAGCAAGCCAATAGGCAAAGCAGTTATCACTTTCCTCATTTATTTGATGATTTACAAAAATAATTTTAGGACAACTGAGTTTATCATTTTAGCAAATATTAAACTAATGACACACACACTTAACATCCCCCCAGGTGACAAATGAGGGCTTTTTTTTTTTCCTTGACTAGTCCTTTCAGATTCATCAGAACCAAATATTTCAATCCTCAATACAGGATTCACCTACTTTTGCAACTAGTTTTTCATCTGGCTAAGTTTTAACAAACACAGTTTAGCTGTTTGCATTAATCAGCTTAAGTTACTTCTGTGAACCCACTGTATTTGTATCAGTGTACTGTGACCAAACGTGGATGTTTATGCTGTTCTGTGCCTTCCCTGACAGTAGACACGAGTAGGTGGAAAACATGCACACCACGCATCAGCCTTCAGCCACTTGAGCACTGAGGGATTCTCATATTCTCACTATAACTTGCCTTACAGAGGCTAACAATCTGCCATCTTCTTAAAATTGCTCACAAAAAATGCACCCATCTCCAAGTTAAATCACTGTGATTAAAACCTTTCCCCTCTCTTCATAAGCTTTTCCTCACCAATGCTATACATCCTACAGTGATGACAGGGATAGGACCAGGAAGTTCTTTAACAAGGTAAACAAGTAAACAACATTGCCTTTCTTTACATATAGTGACTATGTTAAAGAATCTGAAAACTTCATAAAATCAAAAGAAGATCTAGGAAAAGAATCTAGTATACTGACTCCTTACCCTATGCACTAGAGCTTAGTTTAATATTTTGTCCTAAACAATTAATATTGCTAGCAAGTTTCCTTCAGAAACAGGAGCTACCACAGTATTACTGGATAACACTGCAAGAAAAAAATGAGACAGAGGAGTGAGGGGGTTTTGAAGAGCTAGAATGATGAGGTTCAATTCCATTGCCAGAATGATTTTTTTGTGATATGTAAAGTCTTACCACTTGGTCTGCATGCATAAGCTCAGTACCACAACGACACATTCAATTTCAAGGGATCGAGCAACTCAAAAGAAGCCAGAGCGTTATAGTGAATGGGATGGAGTCTAGTTGGAGGCCTGTATCTAGTGGAGTCCCCCAGGGTTCCGTATTGGGACCTGTGCTGTTCAATATATTCATCAACGACTTGGATGAGGGAGTAGAGTGCATCCTCAGCAAGTTTGCTGATGATGCGAAACTGGGAGGAGTGGCTGACACGCCAGATGGCTGTGCTTCCATCCAGCGAGACCTAGACAGGCTGGAGATTTGGGTGGGGAAAAATTTCAT
>VZTO01026932.1:0-11402 GCA_013400615.1 Syrrhaptes paradoxus
CTGTATCCCTGCATTCCAACACAGGATCCATCCCAGCACGTCTCTGTAATGCCAATAAGATCATACCCCCACAGGCATACATACATCTCCAGCTCCTCTTGTTTATTCCCCATACTATGTGTATTCATATAGAAGCACTTAAGTTGGGCTCCCAAAGAAGCTGGACTTCCTGTGTTCTGCTCTCCAGCCGCCCTCATGCCAGCCTGTGAACCTTTCCCTCTGGGTGTTTGTTGTCCAACAAGCTAATACAGGTAATAGATGTAACAGGATAAGAATTGTTTCTAGCTTAATAAAAATCTTCAAGGCAATCCTGCATCAGTGAGGAACTGTATGGAAATGTCACACAAAGAATCTATATTGATTCTTTTTATGTTTGTCCTGAATAGAGGACGAGGGTCTGCAGAGTTCTGTGAGATAAAGACAAAGCCTTTTTATCCAACCTGTACAAGCAAGATGATATGCATATGCAAATAAAGACAAAAAGAGAGAGAGAGAGAGAGAGAAAGGTAAGCAAATAATTAAGGAATACTGCTGTTTTGTAAAAGGCTAGTGAGTTTCATCTCCCCATAAAGAAAGACAGAATTGTTTCAGTTGACACAGTCTGATGTCAACCCAGGCAAGTTCTGTTAACTTCAGTCTAACAAGATAAAATCTGCGTATTTCTGTGAGGAAAAGAAAACTAGAGCAGGCTATGAAAGTCTCAGAGGGTAAGAAGAACCTTAAAAACAGCCAAGCTTAACAGAACATTCATGCTGAGATATTTTTATTATTAATGCTAGTGTTATATTTGTCAGCAAAGGCAAACTCCAAGAGAGGAAAAAGTTTGAAACACAGCCAGAATATGTTTCCTATCTTATGAGCAGGATGGAATAGAGCTTTCTATGTTTCTTGCTGCGTAAAATCCACAAGGGCAAGGACTTTTTGTTCTCCTTTAGTCTGTACAGCTCTCAGCAAAATGTCAGTTCTTAATAAATAATAAATAAAATAATGACTTGGAGAACATATAAAAAGATGAGTAGGGAGGACATACTAAATTATTCATAACTGTTCCCAACAATGTCTCTTTCCAATTAAAGTGTCATCCTATCATCTGTGTGGGTGAGACAACAACCTTCATCTCACACAAATGTGACAGCACTAAGAGCAAAAGGATTTTGTCATGTATTAGTACCTAGGATGTGATAAAACCTTTAGAACAAGTTTTCAGTAGTGGAGTTTTTCTATAATTGTCTTTCCTACACCATTGAAATTCCAGTCCTTTTTTTTGTATGAAATATGTGGACTAAAATTTGACAAATATTTTATTTAATAGTTTGAATAAAAGCTTATAAACTACACAATAGCTCTCTTCTTGAGGAAATCATGATAATCAGAAGAACACCAAAATTCACAATAGGTACCTCCCAGCCAGTTACCTTCTACTGCAAATCTACTGACTGAGGCTATAAGGGACTGATTCTGTCCTGCCTTGGTCAACAGGAGCAGTGTGGATCCTCATATCAATTTGTGCAGTCTAGTTTATGTCCACACTGTATATTAGATGAAGTAAAGCTTGAGTTTTCTTACCAATCTTTGTACTACACAGTAGTACAAAGCCACTGGCATGACTTTGCTGCCTCAGACATGATTGCTAGTACCAGTACAACCTGTACAACAAGGGGCTGTACCCTGCATTTTTCTGTTGTTTAGACCTGCGTGCTATTGCTCTTCTCCACTGGTTCTACTCTGAGTCAAGACGCATTTAGTGTGGTTCTCATAATTACAGTACTGGGACCCATGAAGAAGTATTGCAATAACCAGCAAGGTTCATCGTAATAAATAGTAGGTTTCTAGCTGTCAGAGCCACAAAATTTGAAACACAAAGCTCTGGAATACTCAAATACAGAAAACAAACCAGAGCAGCTTGAAATGCATATTGTTAAATCTTGTGGTTCCTGAACACATCTCCTTACCTCCACAAAGACAAGATGTAGCTTGGGCTGCCAGCAATCAGGGAAGATTTCCAAGGCTGGATGACTGTGGGCAAAACTATCCTTCTCTTTTTTCCCCCTTGGTTCAGAGATTTGGACTACGGTATGATATTTCCTAAAGGCAATGCTGTGCTTATCTGAATGTACTCCTCACCATTACAAGGATATGTCATCTGTATAGAACTGATTAGTTCATTATCTCCTTCTATGACCAGGTGACCCACCTAGTGGATGAGGGAAAGGCTGTGGATGTCATCTACTTGGACTTTAGCAAGGCCTTCGACACCGTGTTCCACAGCATTCTCCTAGAAAAGCTCGTGGCTCATGGCTTAGACAGGAACAACCTTTGCTGGATAAAAAACTGTCTGGATGGCCAAGCCCAGAGAGTTGTGGTGAACGGAGTTAAGTCCAGGTGGTGGCTGGTCACCAGTGGTGTTCCCCAGGGATCGGTTTTGGGGCCTGTCCTGTTTAACATCTTTATCAATGACCTGGATAAGGGGATTGAGTGCTCCATCAGGAATTTTGCTGATGATACCCAGTTGAGCAGGTGTGTTGATCTCCTTGAGGGTAGGGAGGNGCCACACCTTGAATCCTGTGTTCAGTTTTGGGCCCCTCACCACAAGAAGGACACTGAGGTGCTGGAGCAGGTCCAGAAAAAGGCAACAAAGCTGGTGAAGGGTCTGGAGCACAGGTCTTACGAGGGGTGACTGAGGGAACTGGGGTTGTTTAGTCTAGAGAAGAGGAGGCTGAGAGGAGACCTTATCACTGTCTACAACTACCTGAAAGGAGGGTGCGGTGAGGTGGGTGCTGGCCTCTTCTCTAAAGTAACAAGTGACAGGACAAGAGGAAATGGCCTCAAGGTGCACCAGGGGAGGTTTAGGCTGGATATTAGAAAAAATTTCTTCACTGAAAGAGTGATCAGGCATTGGAACAGGCTGCCCAGGGAAGTGGTGGAATCACCATACCTGGAGGTGTTCAAGAAACGTGTAAATGTCGTGCTTAGGGACATGGTTTAGTGAGTTAGGTGGTGTTGGGTTGATGGTTGGACTTGGTGATCCTTGAGGTCTTTTCCAACCTTAATGATTCTGTGATTCTATGATTAAATAGAAAAAGGTCTAAGCGAGGAAATATCACTAATATCGGTTTGATTTAAACAATAATAGACATAAATGAAACAGTTGGCAAATTTCAAGGACCTGATTTTTTAATTTGTTTTGCAGCTGAAACTAATGATGGGATTTCAGCATGCAGCAGATGAATACAAAATGTTATGGAAAGCACCAGTATGCAGAATATTTCCTGGATCCTCTTTTTTATTTACAGCAGAGCTGATGTACAAAACCTTTGAGTTAGCTTCTTGGAGCATACTGAACAGTCATTTCATTCTCTTTCATGTCAACAAGCTTTGGCTTGATGAATTAAAACTGAAAAACGCTGGGTAAAGCACTGCAGACCAGCACGATTCATTTTGCAGCAATTTTCTTAAGGCTGCCTCAAGAATGACATGCTATCTTCCTCGTCTTCTTATCATTTTTCCATCTGGAAAAGTCTGAACCATGCCATACACTGGGGAGTAAGTGGTCTGAGACTGCTGCATTTAAAGGCCATTAACAACCATAACTCTTAAAATCACTACCCTCCTGCAGACAAGGTTAATAGTAGTCCATAGAATAGGTAGGGAGGTCAGTAGTTAACTTTTACTAGAATAAATACCAAGTCAGTTGTCTGATTTTCTTTGCTACCTCAGACATAAAACAAGAATTGCAGTTTTTAAAGGCTGCTGCTGAAGTTTACTGTTGAAAACAAGGAAATTTAAACCATTTGGACCTTAATGGCCAGTGAAAAACATAATTTGTGTAAATAACTTTTGGATTACTTTATTAATTTTCTTCCCCTGTAACTGAAATACAGCTGTATTTTCACAGAGCCTGGTAAGTTTGATTAATTTAGCAATCATCTTTGTAGCCTAGCCCAGGGTTTTGAAATCCAAAAATTTGTAGAATGTTTTCAATAGAGAGGGACAAATCTGAGAAACACCATAATTGCTAATAACATCAACTCTATATCAGTCAGTGCAGCGCCATGTATGAAAAAAAATTATGAAGGAATTAAAAATAATATAAAATTTCAAAGTCTAAATTTCTTAATTAGTCTTTGTTCCCTAAATGAAATCCAGAAAAGTTCTGTGAAGATAATAGGAAATGCTGAGGTTAGATAATGTGGGTAAAAAGCAAAACAGCACTGTCACTGTAGACAAACGCTTACAGTGGCATATCATCTAGAAAAATAAATTTAAATCCTGCCAAACTTCTATAAAAGAGAGACATTAATCAGCATCTAAGAGGGAATTTATAATAATTATAGTAAATCAGTAAAAGAGGAAAAAGTGGTTCTTAGTGGTAAAAACATACACTGCATGCTACTGAGTGATAATAACTGCTATTATTTGCAAGGTTAGTAAAACCACTGATTATATTACCAATGGTATACTATGCACATCTCTATGTGGGCATGTGTGCATGCATACACACAGACACATATATATGTTCTACTTCAGATGAACAGCAAATGCCTGTGCTAAAATGAAATAAGTCCACCTAATAGCCTGCCCATTATGGTGAACTAAATATACAGGTATATTTGAAAAGTTCCTTTTCTGTTCACGTGAAAGGTTTAGGATTTCAGTATTTCAAATCCTTCAAATGGGTGACACTTTTTGCTTCCAAAATTCTTTGCTCATAAAATGAAGGAAATTTTTTTAAAATGCATTTTGCTTCTATCCGTATCTATTTGTAATGTTCATACTCGCCATTGCATTCTACTCTTCTGTACCTATAGATCTTCCTTGTGGAATCTGGAGTAGTGAATTCTGACAGTATACGAGAGGATAAAGCTTAGCATACTCCTGGTAAATCTTTTGTAAATCTTAGTCCTTTTTTGAGACTCCTTTCCCCCCTCCCCTTCTCCCTGAAGTCCTGAATGGCTCAGTGAATTGCTAAGGGTTTATGGGGCCTTTCACTCTGGGTCACTGGTTTGATTCAAGTCTAAGTCAGCAGTGAACCAAGAGTCATTACCATCTGAGAATGGGTTTGTGCTCCTTTAAAATGAGTTGGTGGCTTGGGCCAGTTTCCTTTGAGACTAGAGTGATAATCACCTTCACAACTGACAATCTTATGGTGCTGTCTTATCTGAGAAGACTGAATTTCTGACCCATGGACCAATCATTCCAAGTCAGAGAGAATGGATGCTCAGACTCCATTAAAAATGTCTGGCAATTATTTTTCTTTTGTAGAAAAGGTGAAGAATTTGTTTTCCAGAGCTATTAATCTCTGCTGTATTCATGAAGGACTTACATGACAAAAAGAATAAAGAATCTATGTGACTGTATAGTTGAGTTGTCGTTGAGGACAACTCAAAAAAGAAAGAATGTTATCCTGCCTTCTTGCTCTGATTGTCCTCTGGGAATGAATACATCCCAATTAAGGAAGAAACAAAAAAATATTATTAAACCATAAGAAATTGATGGGACTGTGAAGGAGACATTGGATTTGCTGTTGCCTGTAGGGCTGCCTCTGCTTTGAGGAGGTAATCTTTATTTTTTAATGGAATGATCCTTTCCAACAGTCTTCCTCACCTGAAAGTGTAGTTTTCGATTTCCTGCACTCTTCACAAGCAGCTTTAATAAGTCAGTGCTCATGTTGACAGTGTCTTCTGTGAAATGATGGACAATTTCTGATTTGTTTAAATTTTTTTTCAGCTGATAATGAAACTCTACCTATAAACAAAAAGACATTCATTAAATGATGGAGTTGCCTTTCTATTGGTGGTCCTTCTTAAATAGGATTTTTCTCTATATTTATATAATCCTGATCTACATGGTGTCAGAAGGTCTGACTGACTTTTATTCCTGGCCTGCTTTTCTCCTGCCAACACTATTTGCCCTCTACTCTTAATAGCAATGTATCTAAAAATGCTGTCTACTCCAGTCTAATTCCATTTCATCAGGCTTTAGCTAGCAAAGACCTCTAATTTACTAAATAAGGAAATCTCAAATTTTCCAAATAAGAAAGCCACATTCCTATGAATTAGCACTCTTCCTCTGACCTTGGTGGAATTTGTTAATATTATTTTCCTTTAAATAAATTGTCATTGGAGGCTTCCTAATTTCTTTTGACAGTTTTCCATTCTACTGATTTTTTTCTGTTCAGTACCCATGCAAAATATACTATGCATGCAAAATATACATTTTTTTGCATAGAGGATTCTGTATATTGCAATTTAACTTCTGCTGTTCATCAATTCATGGTCTCTTGACATGAGCATACCTATAGGTTAAGTTGACTGACTAGTGCTCCAGTGCTCAAGCTCTTTGACTGAAATAGCAAAACTGTTGACTGCTGTAGTTCAGAATCAATCTGAAATCTCTTATTCTGCAAAACACCTATACACATAAGTGGTTTTATACATGTGGGTAATTCCAATGTGTTCAGAATAACCTCCCATCTCCAAGTCTAGGTTTGATACTTGAATGACTTGAATGATTGTTTAACTCTGAATCTTTAATCACTTAACTGTGAATTTAAATAACTCATTGTATATGATGGGAAAAGCATGCAGTCCATGTTACTGCTAATAATTGCATACAAAAATCTGCTTCTAAGACTGAAGCCTATGGGGAACCATTTAAAATACCTACACTTCATGCTGAAGTGTGTGTCTGTTTAAGAAAAATGAACTAGTTCTTTGTGGTTTAAGATGTACATATGGTATGCTCTAATTCGATGATGGACAGGAGATGCTGCAATAATGTATTATTTTATCAAACATATTTTAAAATGATTCTTCCAGTGAATCAATCCAAACAAGCAGCCAAAAAAGCAGGAGGAATGGAAGGAAGAGGGGAGCTCATGTGTAGAATTAATTTTGCCCTCTGGAGAAATCCCCATGACTGCACACAGTTCAAAACCCATTATGCTTGTTCCACAACCAAACATTTGATGCACTGATCAGTGTCAAGAGTGGAGGTAGCGAAGTGCCACAAAATGAGACTGAAAAGCCTTGATGGTGCCAGCTGGTCTCTAACCTTGACTTAGAGGTATGAGTATTAAAAATAAAAAAGAAAATAGAGAAAGCAAGAGAAAAGCAAGAAGCAAGCAGAAATTGCATTAGAAAATAGGACAGCCCTGAAAAATATTGCTCCTTCCAGATAACAGCTTTCTTCTTTCAGCTGCTGAAGTCTTATTTATTCTCTATTAATAAATAAAAATATCAGAGCAGTCTTGTAAACAACAGCTATGGGCACCTCAAGGGAAAGTGAAAATCTTTTTAACTCCTTGAAGCAATAACAATATTGCTTTCTCACTATTAAAATATTAATTATTATTATTTATGTTTTAATAAGAAAAACATAGAAAAAGACATGACAAAGTCTGTCTCTTCCTACAAGTTTTTTAAGTTTTTGTTCATTTACAGGAGACTTCACAGAAACAGAAAGAACAATGAATTTAAGACTTCCTGTAAAAGACCGGTATCAGTATATATTGCCCTTGAGTGAGAGAGATTAATTGTTCTTAACACAAATGTTTGGGAAGCAGACACAGAAGCCTGGAAAATATTATGCAATGACTAATATTAACATAAAAAAAAAGGAAATTTCCCACTAAACCATGCTGTAGTTAATGATTTAAAATACTACTTACTATTTAAATGTTGCTGTCCCTTGAACCCATATATTTTAAAACCAAAGACATTTACTGGTGGATAGTTCATCCTTCAGAAGCTCTCATTAAATACTTTGTATTAAACACTGATGTCAAAAGTTAAGAAAACAAGCTGTGAACTGAGTAAAGTAGTCCTCTTTAAATTATTAATTTATGTTCATGTTGATAATACCTAGATCTTTCTATATCTTTGCTTCACACTTTAGTAAAAATACCACAGACTAACAAACTTAGGCAGAGTCAAATGAAATTTAACAGAGAATAAAAAGATTTGAGTAACCATAAATTAAGAGAGGCAAATAATTCAAATATTATTAGATTCAAAAGATAAAATAACTTACCAGCTTCTTTGCAAAAACCTAAGATTTAAAATTTTGACTGCTCATTATTTTCACTTGCTTTCTGTGTAGTGTGGTGTCTGCACCTTAGAAAGTTAAAGAAAATGAATATGGTTATACATTCATTGGGACTAGGAAAAAAGGTGTAGTATAAAATTAAAATTATCTGTAATCTTTGTTGCAATATACAACTGAACTAAAGTGCAATACTTCTGTTTTGCTTGAATTAGTTAAATTAATTTTCTTTCTGTATTGTTTCATCTTTCTTTGCCTCTGCATTGTGAGATTTGTCTGGAATGGAAGTACCAAGGAATTGATCTATTCTCACCTTCTTTCAATGAGACTATTTTGTCATGGAAATTTAAACTTTTTGAAAATTTTGAGGCTTATTTCAAACCAAAAGTCCTTGCAACTTAACTGTTTCAGTAATGACAGAAAAATAATTCAGCAGCTGATCTGACATCTCTTAGTCAATGGTACACAAGATGGACACCAATACACAAAAGAAAATCATCGAACTTAGAGTAAAACACTACATGAGGATATGGACCCCTGGAGCCTCCCTTTAACCACTGTCAAGCTCAGCACTGGCTAGTTATGTTTCTGGAGCTCTGTACACGGTCACAAATGTGACCTGTCTTCACCTGGCAGGGGAGCTGCTCCACATGCACAGCACCTTTGCAGTATCCCTTTAATAGGAGACGGGAAGAATTCAGGGGCTTGGCTGGAGTACAATGTTCTCAAACTAGTCCTGCTTGGCAGACTATTTATTGAACAACTGTTTCAGCAGCAATTCTGAATTTAAAACAGCCTTCATAATAGATGGGAGGACCAGATCACAAATTAATTGTCCTGAAATTCAATAGGGTATTCAATATCATCCCTAGCATTTAAGCTGGTCATTTTTCCAGAACAGAGATTCAGGGCAGCTGGGTCCAGCCTTGTGCTTCACATTCAGTAGATTGCTTTTAACTAAGTTGTAGTCTCTCATCTTGAACTGACATTACATATCACTCATCACAATGTGTCAGAAGTTATATCAGTATCTGTACCAGCTGTTGCATCTTCTGGATGAAAAGTCTCAATGTTTACCTTTAAAATGTCAATCCCTCTGTACTCTCAGCATTCACAGACCTGTTCATCAGTTTGTTCTCAGCTGCCCTGGAGATATGTTCAGAATAAATGAAGCAAGCAGGACAATTTAAATACAAGGAAGAATATGTAGTCAAAGTCATCTGCACATTTCACTTCACAGGCCAGTTCTCAAAGGGATCCCTCCTGCAGTGATAACACTTGACGGTGATTTACCATTTACATCTTGTGTGGAAGGGATTGGCATCATTTTGATAACAGACCTTCTCTGCTGAGATTTAAAGACGGCAGAATTTCTCCACTTAGGTGACTGCAAAGAGGCAGGAGACCAAAACAGTGGCATGGCTGTTGCAGTTGATACTCTATCAAGCAATAACAGCTGTATTCAGACAGCACTATGTACAATTCATGATGCAAATTAGGAAATCATTCCAGTCATCACTGAAGGTTATCAAGACACCTGACTGCCTTATCTAGACAGCAAAGATGTAAGGAAGGAGTGGTTAGGCTGCGGTGCTCCATGACCTGCAGAAAATTTTGGGGTGGGCCTAAGACAACTTTCCTACTGCCCCAAATGCCACTGAAACTGCTTCCTTCAAGTAAAGCCAGCATGCTTTTCTAACGTTTTACTCTCAGACTGTGTCGCAAGTTTTTGCTTTGAAAACCTAGCAGCTGGATGTGCTATTGAATAAATTACAGGCTGATTTGGATGGCTCCTAGCCATTGCCATAATGTTTGTGACCTGCTCACGAAAGAGTGTAGCAGATAGTCACCACAATCCTTAGCTTCAGAGGATTAACTACCTACTAATGATTTGGAAGTCATCATCATTCTCAGATAACAGTTCTTATATCTGATTTATGTTATTCCTAGAAAATACATAAAACATTTTCTTATTTTGGTGCCATTGTTAGCAGACCAAGTCCTGTATTTTATTATCCAAAATAAGTTGCTAGGCCTCATTATTTATTGAAGCACTAAACACATCATGAGGACACAAAAGTCCTGTTAACAGTGACTTTCATGTCACTGTTCTTTTCACACAAAGATCCATTGCATCTGAGTTTCTAAAACTGTGTGGATGTTTGAAGGAAACCCATGGATGCAGAAACTGCCGTCTGTGCTCTGTAGCCTCTCTGCTATGGCAGCATGTTTCAGGGCTCCCAGAGGGACTGAAATATATAGGTGACCAATAATAAGTGAAAAGTTTTAGCTGTGAATCACTTCTGATATTAACAATATGTTTTCCATGCCTAGTGTAGTGGCTTCTAGGGGCTATCTGAAGGTACTAATGTAAACACACACTCTGTCTGTCTATCTATCTATCTATCTATCTATCTATCTATCATCTGTCTATCTATCTATCCCATCTGTTACATGTACAGAAGAAAGAGAAAGGTGTTAGAAGCTGTAATCTGCCTTAACAATTAGTACCCTGTTCCACAGCTGGACCACTCAAATAAATACTGAGTTGTGGAGGCTGCCTGCCATGGCAACTGTAAATAAATGTCGTTCCCATCTGGGGCAGAAACTTTTAGCACAGGAGGCTTCTGTTTCCACTGTGTCCTTTGTGCCTCTCCCCTCACTGAGTGGGAACACAGCCTCTGAGAATGCCAGCCCAGCACCCGTTGAAAGCACAGTATTCACCAAAAAATGGGGAAGAAAAAACGTTTTCCTTTGATCTAAAATCCATGCTCTGCCCTTCCTCTGCACTGTTCGTACATATGCACCACATAAAAAATCACATCTAGAGCAAACTCCTTTCTGTTGTTCATATGTCTGAACACAGACTTGATCATTCAAAACAACAAGCAGGGGTGACACAGTCGGGATCTCATTCATTAAAATCGCACAATTTTTATTCACTGGCTCCACTGATCCTTTGCTTGGAACATCTTTGCAAAGTCCTTGTGCCTTTGTGGTTAAAATGTGAGGTTTTAAGGCTGCTTGGAAGTGGGATACTTGCAGGTGAAAAGCAGACCCTTTCTGTCTGCTTCCTTATCACAGCCAGATTAGGAAATGGTGATGAACTTCCATGCTTGCATGTGCTCTTCCATCAGAGCTGGAATCATTAGGGAACAGTTGCACTTTGTAAATGTTTTCCATCAGTAGGCACCTATGATTATAATCATTCATCCTAAACTGTGGATTTATGATAAGGTATTATAATGCAAACTGTGATTGAAATTTGATTTTGCTGTTGCAGAAAGAGAGGGAAAAATGGATTTTCTAAGACAGACTGATAATTAAACTTGGGAGCACTGGCAGAACAGCTGAATATA
>VZTO01026956.1:0-16604 GCA_013400615.1 Syrrhaptes paradoxus
CAGCTTAAGCGACCCCCTGGATGTACCTTCGTCTTGGTCCTTATTTTCCTGGCCGTTTAGTTCCTGTGCTTCATATCTATTGTGTAAAGTCACCTGCGAGGGTGAGGAAGGCTGGGAGGGGATTCGCCTCCTCCCCCAGACTGGGACCTGTTTCCATTCTCCCCCTTCTTTTAGGTCCCTTCCTTCACCCTGCTGGCAAGAGGGTTTTTTCTGTAATAAGAGAAAAATGAGTAGACGTACTGAGTATTTTCTGAAGTCCGTTTTGTCTACAAGCATCTACAGTTTTAGTATGATATGTTCAGGAGAGGCAATACATGTGATTTTTAGATATAAATGGATTGAACAGAGACTCCTCAGGGTCAAATATTCATTTTTAATAATTTTATCTATTAGGGTGGTATCTAGAGATCCCCATTGAGACCAAGCGCTGAGCAAGCTTGTGGTAAAAGGCACTGTGGCAAAATTTGTGTCTTGTCAATACAAGCAAGTAGGAAAACTGTTCGTAAAAGAGCATGAATCATAAAGGCCTGTAAGCAGATTACGATGGGTATAATATATTGGAAGCATATTGCTGGTTTATGAGGCAAGGACTTTGTGACACATAAAGAGTAATACAATAACCAGGGAAGCAGTCATGAAGTAGCACAATCGTGTAGCTACCTAAGAGTTGTCTATAGTTTACATATGAAGTGTGTTTATTCTTCGTCTCTTTGTGAACAATTGGGAGATTTTAAGGCTACACAAAATTCTGTATTTTGCTTTTTAATTAAATTAATAGAGTTTTATACTACTACTTTTTCATCTGTTGCACTATTCTTCATCTTGCACTGAATTTATTATTCCCAGTGCATTTTCTTTTTCCTCACACTGAGATGAAGTTTTCATTATGGTATGGTTATCTCCACTGAGGTGCTGGAGCAGGTCCAGACCAGGGCAACAAAGCAGCGTCTGGAGCACAGGTCTTACGAGGAGTGGCTGAGGGAACTGGGGTTGTTTAGTCTAGAGAAGAAGAGGCTGAGAGGACACCTTATCACTCTCTACAACTACCTAAAAGGAGGTTGTAGTGAAGTAGGTGCTGGCCTCTTCTCTAAAGCAAAAAGTGATAGGACAAGAGGAAATGGCCTCAAGTTGTGTCAGGGGAGGTTTAGGCTAGATATCACAAAAAAATTTCTTCACTGAAAGAGTGATCAGGCATTGTAACAGGTTGCCCAGGGAATTGGTGGAGTCACCATCCCTGGAGGTGTTCAAGAAACGTGTAGATGTGGTGCTTCGGGACATGCTTTAGTGAGTTAGGTGGTGTGGGTTGATGGTTGGACTTGATAATCCTTGAGGTCTTTTCCAACCTTAATGATTCTATGATTGATTTCAATGGCAGAGCTCTTGAAATAATTGTGATATTCAGAAGTACTTAAAATAATTATTACTGATTGTGTATTTATTTATTTGAAAAGACTGTGAGACCTTCAGGAATCTCCAGGACCATGAATTTCCATCTGCCTTCACTACAAGCAATCACATTGTGCTTTTCGTTGCACAAAGGCAAGCTCCAGCTGAGTGGCAGTTACTATTTTTTACCCAGCTGTTGTTTTTCAGAGACCATTTCAGAACCATGTTCTTCTGATGAGTAAAACTCTATTTTTAAATTCATTGTAGATTAATTCAGAGTAGTAATTTTTAATGGAGCCAATACAGTGTGTTTTCCATGATACGAGGCAATGAAATTATAAACCATAGTAGCTCTGCCCTCATTTGTATTGTCTAGACCCAACACAGAGCTTACAGCCATGAAAGTCCTTTGCATATTCAATACACATTTCACTTTAATTTAGTAGGTGTTTTGTGTGTAGGGCTATTTCATCCTTAGATACTGGTATTAAAGCACTTTTAATAAGAGGCTAGCAACAAAGCAATTTGGTAAGTTGTGAATAATATAGGAACATTATTACAATACTAACAAAATTGATTTGTAGCTACATGCTGTGTAGTAGAGTATGGTATCATTCTTTTTTCAATCATACTTACAATGTTCTAAATTTTCCACAGTCACATTTGAGATAAACGAGGGTTTTAGTACATAACAAATCAAATTTATGTGTTCAAATGATTGGCTCAACTTTTGGAGGCAGAAGCCTTCCATTTTGCCACCTGAAAGATGTGGCTATTCAGCCTTCAACACATCTAAATGAAGAGTTTCTAAATGAAGAATGAGAGCACCTGAAAGGGAGGACCTTTATTTAGAAAATTCAGTATTTGTTGACTGTTGGACCTTTGTATTAATTTGCGCAGTTTTTAGACCACTAAATAGTTCCGATTATTCAAAATATTATAGTTCCGATTATTCAAAATATTATGTAGTCTGTGGAATATTTATAAACCCAGTGGGGAGAGAAAAACAAGCTTTACTGTCTTCTTTCATGTTGACCATTTGGTAAAAAGTCCAGATGTATTTAATGCAGAAGATCTCATTAAATCAGTGGAAGTTGTCTGGTCTTTGGTAAAGTAATCCAAGAGCAGATGCCACTCTAATACCTGGGGATTGGTACAGACCTCTGCAACATAAGCCTTTGAAGATGAAAAGGGTGTTAATTGCTTAACTTTTACACATAATATTTAAGGTGTCAAAACAAAATACAAAGCAAAGTTAATAACATTTTGAGATTGATGCTAGCATAAGATAGCTTAATTTTATCTGACATCTCACAAAAGCTTCTGGGTCTAAACAAGGTTGTTAAACATTTGGTTTGCTATTTTGGAAACAGTAATATTTAAAAAAAAAGATGTGTATTAGGATCCAATTGTGAGAAACTTAGTTTTAAAGGAATTATGAAGGACATGAAAATAATTAGCAAATATTATTACAGTATCACAGATCTTATGTGGTTACTCCATAAAAAGTGAAGTGTTCATGTTTGCATTGTACTTAATGCAAATAATAAAGAAAATCACTAAAAATTTGTAAAAAGGGACTGGTCAGTTTTAGGGCCAGAAATTGGCATATATTTGAGCATAGTACAACAAAACAACTAAGGAACAAGAATTTATTTTCTTTTCTAAAGCACAAAACATGGACTACATTAACATTTCGATAACTGCTTGTGTTCAGAATTACCTGAAAGCACTAGTTCCTGGGTGGCAAGGTGAAAAAAGACTGAGATATTACTCAAAGGAGGTTGATTTTAGCTGCTAGTTTGACTTAAATGAAAGGGGTGCTAAGGTACAGTTATTTTCAGGATAAACTGAGTGATGACTTCTTCCCAGTAGCAGACAATGAAAAAGGGAGGAAGGTGTCTGATAATTACTGAACTTTCCTATACGGGCTTGAGTTTATAGTTCTGAGAGGCTTATTACTGCTAAACTCTTGCTGTCTTGGACTTACTTGTGCATGAATAGGAGTTAGCAGGACTGCAGAGTTTGGAGAATTTGTTATCTGGATACTTTCTGTTGTATCATATTGTTTAGGTAGCAATGTGCAAGCGAATAATGTTGGATAAGCATTCCTAGAGGTTTGCAGTTTGCAGGATGCTGAAATGTACTAAAAGGAAGATTGGGCTGTTGCTTTTCATCCTCCAGTGCTATTTTGGTGTGTTATGTATTTGAAGTAGGGAATACATTTCCCTCTCTATTTTTTTGTGCAGATGTAATCAGGTTGGCACATATGCTTCAAACATGTGGAAAACTCCCCTGGGCGTGAAAGTCACAAGAATTTTTGGACCGCTTTTTCACGAGGTGCTTTGGAAAGCAGAATAGGATCAATTTGTGGAGCACTGGAATGCAGCAGTGACTCACTCCTACAGCAGTGAAATGCCAAAAGTGCTAAGAAAAGTTAAAAAAAGCTGGCCAACACATGGGTTCCTGTAACTGGTGGGTGGCAGGATCCAATAAAATGCATGTATTAGTACTGCAGTAACTTTTTTCTGTTTGAATTGGAGAAAAGCAGTCTGCATGTGTTTATATTGAGAGAGGAACTGTGGAATAGATATTTATCCACAAAGTCCAGGCATGTTTAAAAGAAATACCCCTGGATGTGCTCAGTAGCAGCCTTTGAACATGTGGGGAAAGTTTGCGTTAATACGAAGCTTTACCCAGGTTCTCTGTCTTGTGCCTCTGTGTGAAGCCAATTTAAGCTTAGCAGAGAAAGGTCACCTTAAGAGGAGCTAGAGAAAGCCTTTTTGGTTCATCAGCTGCCTAGGATTCAGAGACGCCTGCTGTGAGGCACTGCAGGTGTCAGTATCTGTGCCGCTGGGTGTGATGTATAATTGTATAATGACTCTTCAGGAGAGTCTTCAAATGGATTGAGAATGCTGATTGCAGATTCTTTAGGTATTTGTGTATGAGGTACTGTAACTTTTAGTATATGTATGAACCAGAAACGATTGGGTAGTGGGAGGAATGTAACAGTCTAGAAATGCAGGACATATTGCTACAAATAGAATTTTTTTCCCTACTTCCCTGATAGATAGGACAAGAAGTTGAACTGCAGGAAGAAAGTGTAGTGTTAGATGGCATAAAAAAAATTCTAAAAGTAAAGACTGGAAAACACCAGAGTGGATTCTTACACGTCATTTGGGAGTCTCCATCTGTAAGAATAGGTTTAATGACTCCTCTTTCAAGAAAGGTGACTAAACCTTGGAATTATGTACTAGATTTTCTGTTGAGGTCCCTTCAGTCTGTGTTAACAAGGTGTGTCTTCACATGTTGAACTCGTGGTTGGACAATGAATCAGTGCCTGGAGAGGACTGGTAAACTATAGAGATTCTTTTTCTTTTAAATATCTCAATATCTTGATTTTCCTTTGAGAAATTCAGTAGCCTTACATGCTCCAAGTGGAGAAAACGTTGCTCAGATACAACTAAGGATTCTGAATATGAATGGAGAAGCCTGCAGACATGAGAATTGATGTCCTCCGCTCAGACACAATGTTGCAGTTGAGCTTTTGGAGGACAAGAGCTGCCATCAGCAGGGAAGTTTTCCATTTGAGACATGTCCCCTGGTAGCGCTGTGCAGATAGGACAGGAATAAGAGACTTCTTTCTAAGCAGTGCAGTGGAGAGGCAGTGTACTTCAGATGCATATTCATGGTTGCAGGGACAGGGATTCAGGCGTCAGTTAAGTGTCATAGCAGTTATTGGTTACAACTAGTGATATATTCTAGCAAGACTAATATATTCAGTTTCTCTCTTGGAATGAATCTTACAGTTCAGGGGAGGGCATAAAAAGCTCTGGAGAACTGGTATGTCCCCACTATTTCCTACCAAGGGAGTTCTCATCCCATTACATCTTGGAGATTCTGTGGTTGTCATTCATAATAAGAAAAATGGCTGCAATTCTCTACCCAATTCTGGCTCCAGTTCTCATTTTATTTCCAGCCTCGTCATAAAGCAAGAAACTCTTTCGGAGAGGTTTTGCAAGATCCGGCTTTTCTGTACATGCATGGTCTGCAGAAGGACTCCTCACTGCCTGTTTTCCCAGCTGGTGGCATCTCCTGCCCCAGAGCTTCTAGCATCTGTTCTGTATATCAGGCATCACAGGAGAAGGCTGTGGGTTTTGTATTCTCACCAAGTACGCAAGTCCTTGCAGGAGGAGTGGCTAAATGAAGAATAAACTGCAAGCCTTGCAGCTGGTGTTTTGTACAATAAGCTAAGTGCCCTTAAGCTTTGGTGGCTGGCTGCCTGATCCTCCTTTTGGTCCCCTAAAACACTCTGAATTAAATGTAGGTTGTCAGGTGTTTGTGTGTTGAGCACGAGGCTTGCTCTTCTGGACCACACATCACAGTCACCTGCGAGAGTGCCTGCATCTGGCATCTTTGGCAGCCCAAAGCCAGCTGTTGCTGGCTTCCCTCCGTGCTAGGACTCTGTTGGGGGGGAGATCAGCTGTTTGGCAAACTGCCAGGAGCAGAAGATCTGGGCCTGGTGCCTGCCCTCCTGCAGCAAGAGGGAGATGCAGCCCTCCCCAGCTGTGAGGCATGCTGCAGGCCGCCCTCCATCACAGGGATGCAATGAATTTGAGGTGAAAGGATGAGGTTATTTTGAGACCCAGCATGTAATCAAGCCTGAAGGACGTAACGGAGCGATGAGGGTGCCTGGCCTTGCCCTGTGGCCTCGAGCCACTGGCAGGATTCCACTAATTGAGAGGCTTTGCAAGGCAGATTTTTTGATAAAGTGTATTTTAGTTGCGTATTATTTGGTAGTTTTTATGTATTTACATTTAGTTACATTTTACTTGATAAAGTTTTTTAGTTATTTAAGGGAGACATTCTTTCTGCCACTGAATTGAAAAATAAGGTTTTGATAGACGTGTTTCATGTATGTTCTTCAAATCCTGAAGTGCTGGTAGCAGAACAGTCCCTCTTTATGAGTAAGCAAGCAATTGTTTTACCCATTTTTCAGTGGTGTGAGCTGTTATAAATATCTTTTGAGACCTGGACAAAAAGGAAAGAGGATTATCACCTTTTGGCTTTCTTTTCTTCCTCCTGTCATTTTCCCAATGGTTACAAGCTACATTTCTTTTATTTTTTTTGCTATTAATTTCTCCTGCCTATAGCTGAAAATATTCAGTCTCTTGATTTTCATGAACAGCTAATGCGTAGCTAGGACTTCTTGTCAGGCTTAAAAAAGAATAATTCTTATAATCCGAATCATCATGTTCTTGCTGGTCACTCCAAAGGAGTAGTCCCTGCTTAGGCCCTTGTTTCTTACACATTTGATTATTCCTGTCACAGCCACATAAGAGATGGTCAGAGAGTACCTGCTTTACCCTTGCTACAAAGCTCCATGTTAAACTATAATCTTAAGCATCCATAGTATTACAAGCAGTGAGACTCAAATCTCCTGAGACTGAGAGATGATTTTGCAGCAAGCTTTCTGCTGGTTATTACCACCTTTTCCCAGCAGGAAAGGTGTCAAAGATGGTGGCTGTATTCCTACCAGAAGGCAGAAAGAAACCTGGTGTGTTTCTCTGCTGGGTAATAATGTGGATTGGATTCTCAGAGGCCCCAGCCGGGCCACTTCTGTAGTAGGAGACATCAGTTGAGTGAGGACCCGACTTTTATACTCTACATGGGTTTTGGGGTGTTCTGTGGGCAGATGGCCTTTAGTGTTTGGAACATTTTGTTCCTTTAGTCCTAGAGAGGACCTTTCAGTTCAGCTGCACCTGAAAGCAGTCTGGTTTGTGCATCGTGAGGTGGGTGTGGGCTGCCAGTGGAAGCACAGTGAGTGGATGTGCTCTCAATCTGAGCTGAAATGCACCCAGTGTTGCACTGTTCAGATTAATTAGGTTGTGCTGAAAGAGAAGAGTGTTAATTAAATGATTTAAAAATGCTGATCTCGTTCAGATTACATCATAGTTAAGCTTCCTGGGCATAGGAAGTAAGTGGAAAGGCAACAGGCAAAAAAACCCAAACAACCCAGAAATCAACCATGAAGTACTGTCCTACACAAGCTGAGCAAATAGAACCTGAATTTTATGAAACAGTGTGGCATTAGTGGGAATATTTGCATCTTTGAAGCTAAAAATTCTGACAGGTTTTTCCACAATAAAAGGAAAAGTACTCACTCCTTGGCATCAGGTCCTTAAAGAGGTACTAAAGTTATCCAGGCAATAATTCCTGTATAAATAAGTAAATAGAATAATTCCTGTTGAAGCTCTATCTCTTTTTTTCTCTGTCAGACTTCTGAGAAATTATTAATATTCCCCATTCATTTCAAAGTGTATGTTAGGAACAGTCCAGGATATTGCAGGAGGATGTACCTCAATTGAAAATATTGATTTTTTTTTTTCTGTCATGCTTTTAAGAGGCATTTCCTTTTCTTAATGCTATAACTAAGTGGAAGAAGAAGGTTTTTAAAGGAAGGGTTTTGTGGTTTGGTTTGGTTGTTTGGTTTTGGTTGGGTTTGGTGTTTTGGTTTGTTTTTCTTTTTTTACATTGCTCAACATTTATAGGTATTTCAAAAGCATTGAAGCATATTTTTTTCCATGTGGACATGGCATTGCTGTCAAACTGACAGGGCAGTGGCTGGAGTGATTACCTCAGTTATCATGGAAGTTAAAGTTAATTTAATAAATGTACCCATTTTCCTTTATGAGGTCTGTGCCTATATTATCTGACTTGACAAGTTCTTCCTCATTTTTTGTGGTTTTATGTCCCCTTCAAGATGCAGTTCCCCAATTCCATGTGAAAATTGTCAGGTAGCATCTGGTTAAATGAAGCTGACAAGTGTGTTCTGTCAGTTTTCATTTTAGTAACTTCATATGTGAACGAGTCAGGCTTTTGTATGTGTGATAGTATCTGCAGGATTTTTTCATGTCTTACGCAGATTCATATAAGAAACCCAGCCTCTCTCTGGCATGGCTTCTGGCTTTAGATGAGACATTTTACTTTCTAATAGTTTTCATTTTGATTTGCTGTGTTCAGAAATCAGTGAATACAAAGGGAGTATGTCTGGGCTGTGCTAGCCATTCTAGAAAAACAATGGATTTTAGTGTCATGCTACAAACCTACAAATGGTTATATGAAAAATTAATCATTTTGTGACGAGTTACTAGGTGTCATAGTGTATGACATTAAATCCTAAAGTGTTTGGTATTCTGAGGAAGACTTTTGGCAGAGTATCTGTTATCCTAACTCAACAAAAATCTTTAAGGTGTTCAAATTTTAAGGACTTCGGTGGTCCTCTCAGGACTATATGTATACTGAAACTAATAAACATTTTGGCGTTTGATCTTGGCCTGCTTTTAGATCACGGTACCTTCTGCAGGGTGACTTTGTGAGATAATTCAATTAGTTGCGCAAAAAAAAAGTACTCTACCAAGTTTAGAAAGGATTCTATGTAAAGCTGACACACAGTATTAACTAACCTAAAAAATAGAATGGCAGAAATATGCCAGAGCATGATTGTGTGTAATTGCTACATTTAACTAGAGCCCTCCATTGTTATGGGGTTTTTTTGCGTAGCTTATCTGGCAGATATTTGAGACAATAGATATACATACCGAATCACAGAATCACTGAGGTTGGCAGGCACCTCTGGATGTGTCCAGTGCAACTCGCCTGCTCAAGCAGGGTCATCCAGAGCAGGTTGTGCAGGGTCATATCTAGTTGGGGTTTGAGCGTCTTCAAGGATGGGACTCCACAATCGGTCTGGGCAGCCTGTGCCAGTGCTCAGTCATCCTTACAGCAAACATTTTTATTCTTCTGTTTAAGTGCATTTGCTTGTATTTTAATTTGTGCCCGTTGCCTCTTGTCCTTACATGACAGACATTTAAAAAAGATGTAAAAACATCCATGTAATGTGTGTTTAGAGGTGCAGGAGTTTGAAGTGCTTTCAGCTCTGAAATTCAGAGTAATTATACTATGAAACAAGGTTTTATTTTACTAAGATCTATTTGGGAGTTTTGTTGTTTGATGTTGTTGCTACAAAACACTCTAATCCGAACTATTTCAGATTGCAAGGAGAACAACTTGGATGTAACATTGTGCTGCTTATAATTGAAGGGCTCTGTTAGCCTCTATAATGCATTAAGTCCATCAGTGGCTTCAGATGGCAAGTTCTAAGAGTACAGTTTTTGTTCTTTCTCTGCTCTTCTCTACCGTAGCCTGCTTTTAAATGTGTTCAGTGCTTTAAGTGTTTTAACAGTGTTTTAAGGATGTGCCCAATGCATTATTTTCTTAAATGAAAAGGGAAATAAAAAACACAAGGACAATTTCTGCTTTTCTACTGTTTATTTACTTTGTGTATGTGCATGTATGCTTGAGGTGAGTGCTGTAACCTGTTCGTGTGTGTTTGAGCACAGCTGATGGTCTGTAAGAGCAGGGAACATTTTCTCCCTTGTGAGTGTATTTTGGAATCACATGGATGCATTATAAGTTGTGTTTTTCCCCTACTTTTCATTGTCAGCATTAGGTGTTCTCAGTTGAGACTGATGCAGTTTGACAGTTCTACACCAGTCTGTATAATCCTGGCTAACATCCATATCACAGATATGAGTAATAACATAATGACTGAATGTACTTGTATGAGCATTTAAGGGATAGCTCTGAGCATACTGAAGGATGTTGGGCACTGGTCCACCTAGGTAAGATGTGTTAAGTCATTAAGCAATGAATTTTTGATGTCAGCCTGAATTTTATCTTCTGTTCCTCATGTTTTAACAAAATTGTTAATTTCAATTGTTTTCCATTTTTTTTTTCTTGTGGAATATTTTAAGCTTTACAAGTATTGTGTAGCTCTGAAATTAGCCTGAGATACTGTCAGATCTTGTCAGGTGCAATCCTTTGTAATTGCAAAACAGGCTAATCATTCTTTAACACTCTAATCAGCCCCTTTCAGTGAAATGCATAACAAAAAGGTGCTGGGAAAAGGCACTTTTACTAATTTATATGAAAGATATATGGAGTGGTTCAGTGTCATCTCACAGAGACATAAGCTTGCGTGGGTATCTGATATGTTGAAAAAGGCCCACTGACAGTTGCATAAAGTGTCACAGAAATGTCAGAAATGAAAGTGTTTGTTAGCATCAGGGCTGCACAGCAGGAGATCCAATTTTTAGTAGTTATTGCCTGCAGAAAAAAAAAGCAAGGGTCAGAAATCCATCAAAGTGTTCTCTTTTCTAGTCTTAATCATCTTAAAATACTAAGTGGGCCTGGCCTGTCTGCTCTCTGATTACTCTTCTGGAGAAGATAATAACCCTCTAGTACCAAAACACTGATGAAGCAAAATTCCTTTCAAACCTTATGAGGAATGATTTTCCTGTTTTCTGCTTCTTACTATAGCTAAGAACATAATTCTTAGCAAAGTCAACATCACCACCTATTAACACTATAGACTATTAGTGGTATAGCTGCAATGCAAATAACATGATTGACTTGCATGTTCAGAGTTCCCAAGGCATATGACACATCCATGATAACAATATTGTTCTCTTTGATTTAGGTAATGTCTTAGTGCGTATTTATTTCTGCCTCCATGTTCATGTTAGAGAGTTTTAGTTTAAAGAGTGCTGTAAATGGTATGATCACATTATAGACATGTTTTATAGATGGGATTGTCAATACATGGGAAAAGAGCAGCTGAGACTATACACAGACTTTTTCTTTTTCAGCTGTTAGCCAGTTAAGACACTTGTGTGTGTGTCTTCTGGGGAATGCCGTCTTCATGAACACACGCACTGATTTCTTCAAGGCTCTTGGGTTAGTTTAAACAGTGAAAGATCACAGAATCCTAGAATGACTTAGTTTGGAAGGGACCTCTGGAGGGGACCAAGCCCAGTCCCTGCCTGAAGCAGATCTGATGAGATCAGGTTGCTAGGGACTTGTCCAGTTGAGTCTGGAACAGCTCTATGAAGGTCTGAGTTAACCTGGTTGGTCTTGGAGCAAATCTAGGAGTGCTCATTCTTCTTACCACAGAACTGTGGGAGTCTTAGCTCACAGATGACAAGGACTGAGAAGTGTCAGGGGACAGTCATATGTAGCCCCACCACAGTTGCCCCCTGAGAGGATGTGCTTAATTACCATTGGAAACAGTTTGGAGTCTGTACAGCTGCTGCTGCGGCTCAGGCCAGGCAGGTGCAGTCTAAGCCAGGCAGTTTCCATGACCCAAACTCAGATGCCAGAGAAAATTCTATATGAACTCTGTTAATGTACTAGCAAATGTACGTTCTCAGCTTTGCTGGAAGCAATGGCAACCTCTTCTTAGCTTCTTTTTGGTTTTTTGAATGTTAACTATTGACCACTACTTATCTGTAAGACTTTCTATCCCGTGACGATTTCTTGTAGAAATCTATGCTTTCCAGTCTTTCCAAAGTCTCCACTCATCATCTAGATTTTGGAATGGATATATTTCATTTTGCTTTTGGTAGATAAATGCCCAGTGAGGTTGCAGTAAAATAGTATTTGGGGAAAAAACTACAGGAAAGGAAAATACGACTGAACACTTCTCATGGTGAAACTGAGAACTGAAATATGCCCAGTATGGGTCACAGTTGCTGCTGCAGTTAAGGACTGTTGGTGCTGTCATCTGTCAGGGCTATAAGATATCCAGGGAGAATGGTTTAAACTTGGGAAAGGTGATTTGATCTTTATTGCTAGTTCAGAAGTTTAAGTTGTACAGAACACAGAGAACTAATGCTTATTTTTAATTAAATTTCTCGAATGTTGAATGCTCAGCTCTAGACAGCAATATCTTGGGTTTGTAGTTGACCTAAGTATAATTTCCTACATACTTACCAATTCAAGTGCACTCTTAAGCTTAACAAGTGAAATTTTGAACCTTGAACCACCTATGATGAGTAAAATATTGCCTAGAATATTCAGTTAATGATTTTGTGTAACCTGGATCATGTAATCCATGCACTCCGTTTATTGAAGTACTGTACACCAGAGCTGCAGAAGAAGAATGAAGCCTACATTTTCAGAAAATGATTGCATTAAACTAAATCACTGATTTAAAAAGTATATCTGTCAGAGGGACGTTCATCTCACTGTAGACATTGATGCCAACCCTTTTCAGCATAGCAGTAGTGTATAGCATTCAAGGCACAATTGAAATGTTCAGGCACATTTGTTTACCTATAGAAATTAACCCATACAGAAACAGCACAAAGCATTAATTTATGAAGCAAAACTATTTGATTGAAGCAAATAAAACTCAGAAATCCATCTTCCTGTTTTCTATGTTTATGTTTTCATCCTTTTAATTAATTTTTTTTGGTTTCATTTTGCTAATGTTGGAAAACGTATGTCCTGCTTTACACAAGCTGCTGTCATGTTATAGCAGTTGTGGATATGCAATTCTCATTTTTTTGGCAATCATAGATCATGTATAAATTAATCTAAATGGAAATTTATATCAAAAAAAGACTTAAAAAAATCTCAATCTGCATATTTTAGAGTTACCAGCATCAACAGATAAAACCAGTGCAAACAGTTTTCTTTCTTTGTCTGTCTTCACTATAAGAGATTTATATATATCTTCAGCTTCTAGTGTCAGTTGTCAACTATCTCTGGTTATGTGATAACAACTTTTGCGTTCATTTTCCAGCAGTCTGTTAAAGCTGTCCTGGCTGCCATTTCACATTCAGTAATGGATAAAAAGTGGACAGGATCTTAAGAATACTCAGTGTCCAGAATCAGTTAGATTTTGCTACCTGTGCTCATGTTCACTGTTGTTGTCTTCTCACTTAGCTCCACTGGATTTGGAGAGATGACTCAAGATGCAAGATACTGCTCAGTTTGAGAGGGACTTTGGCAGAACTTGTTCTTTTGTAAATACTGTGATTGAGATTTTTGATAGTCCAGTACTTTGTCAGCAGCAGCAATGGAGCAGTACTAACTTATGTAGGCAGAATTGTGTTCTCTATGGTAATGTTACACTGAGGAAGACAGAGGTTTTATATTATTTGTGTTGTCACTTCGGTTGTTGGGAGATGCGTATGTGTCTGTGATGCAAAGACTCAAAGACATTTCTCAGATTCTATATTATTTTTGGCACATGTTTATCATATTTACGGGCTCTGCTGTAAGGAAGCATACAACACATTAAGAATTCATCTATCTATCTAAATTTGACTTACTGGCGATAAAGCAAAAATTTGTTTCCTCATACTTTTGGAATGACATGACAGTGTCCCCTGGTGGCGAGACCGATGGAGCTCTGATAGATTTGCAGCTTTTCTTTCTTTTTTTTTTTGCCTGTTTTTTTCTTTTTTAATTAGAAAAAAATGTGGCATACCTGCAAAGAAAAAGGCTGTAGTTTGATCACTAGTAATGATTTATAGAATAGTGCTGTAGTATGGATATCTTCTAGATTTGTGTGGATGGTGTGTATCTAGGACTCCTGTAATTATCAAGACATACAGTTGCTCTACCTAAAAACCTGTCGCACTTCACATGCAGAGATGGAAAGAGGGATGTTTCCCTTCTTAAATAAACAATGTGTTCCTGTACTCTGCAGGCAGTGTAGTATAATAAATGATTTCACAGCACATTCCTAATTAGCTTGCACTGACAGTACAGCATGGAAATTCACAAAGTCACTCAGAAGATCAAACTGAAACAGCCCCGGTGGCAAGTCTTCCAGGCACACGCATTGTACAGTTCCTGATATGTGCTGCAACCACTCATCTGTGTATTCCTTCTCACTCATTTCTTTTCTCTCAGTAGTCTTACAAAAAAGATTTTGTGTGTTACATACTGGAATATTCACAGTGTAATTAGTTGAAAGTGCCCTTATCTACAGTAGCCTAATGACTGATATGTAAGGCAGTTACAAGCTTCTTAAAGACACTCCAAGTAATATTTTATATATATATATATATATAGAGAGAGAGAGAGAGAGAGAGAGTACACTTATGGCTCATCTGCACAGTTGAAGTTTCAGAAGAATGAACACTGGAACTTGCTGTAGTATGCGGTAGATTTCAGTATAACTTTGTTTCTAAAGCTGTTATCACTCTGTCCCTTAAAACAAAATTAAAAAGCTTTGAAGTTGGTTACACTGAATTTTTAATTAACTAAGAGCTAGATCCTGTGAAGTAGCATTTCAGGCAGTTGATGACCACATCAAATGTGGCTATCCACCAGAAGCTGGGAATCTTACTTATTAAGGTGCATGAATCCCACTAAACAGAAGTGTGACTCTTGTCTTACGAACAGATGACTGCATTTACATTTATACTTGTTTATAAACTATTGAGATTGAAGCCAGGAAATATTGGCAATGTTACTGCATTATAGAGCATTAAAGGATCAAAGTATAAGCTTTTGGTGCTAGAAGCTATTAATCTATTAAATGGGAGTGGAGACTCATTATTTTTCCCATAGGTGTGTGCATGCTAGAGAGAGCTGCAAGCCAGAGTCTTATCTCAAAGTGCCCTTGGGCTGTACGCCTCAGCATTCGGTCTCAATCTAATGCACTCTCCATTTTATTCTAAGTATGGCTTGATCCCTCAAGATTAACTAATATAAACTTATTCACTGGGTCAATGTATAAATGACTGCTTTAAGAAATGAGTGTTATTTTGAATATTAATAGCAGAATTCAGTTAATCCAGATATCAAGACAGGAGGTAGGTTTTAAAGCCCATAATAAAAATGCAGATTTTCAATGGAACAATGATCCTTTTACTTTGGTGTAAAGTTTTCAAGTGTTCTTCATTGAAACTCTCAGGGAGAAGTTTGGGGTTTTTGTGTTTTCAGTGATATTGCATTTCTGTAAGCTATTGTTATGAGGGAAAGGTTCACTAAGAACTCCAAGTATTTGAGTTTTCTTCAAATAAAAACAGTTCCTAATTAAATGTGTTAAATAAATTAAATTAAATATATTCCCACTTAAGTCAATGCAAAAGCAGTAAATCAGAAGTAACTTTATTGTAACTTTCACTATTGTGCCTAGCCCTGTTCTTCACTTACTGTAGCAGTGGGCTTCAATAGTGTTTTTTCTGAGATTTATGTGGAAAATATGCAATGAACGTTGAGGCTGCAGTATCTAGGCACAGCACTGGGAAGGCCAGATTTTCAGGCTTGGCTGGCTCTGTGTGGGCAGACTCTAGCAGATACAGAAGTCAGCTGCCATTCTGTGTGCATATAGGAATTGCTTTTTCTCAGTCAAAGATCTGGAGTGTGAGTGTAACCCGTCATTTCCAGATATGAACGTGTGCCTAGATAATAACCTATAAATAAACATAAATAGCCTAAATTAATGTGAGCTGAGTGTCTATGCCTGCTGCTCTGTTTGGAACATCTTCCCTATTTTGGTTGCATTTGATATTTGAAAATAGGGAGGAAAAGACACAAACCTCTCAGGGGCTGTAAATAGTTTAAGCCAATATTTTACCAGAAAATCAAGACATTTTATAGTGAGAATTAGATCGCAGGCTGAAAGTTCTAACAAGTTGGAGATGGTGGGTCCTCTGATGTGAGCTACATGTTAGCAATATCTGGGCCCTACCCTGTCACATCTGTTCCTTGAGGGGTAAGGCACACTTTACTTCATTTCCACCTTATATCTATCTCTGCCATACCCATACCTGCTGAAGAATTCAGAGTAAAAGATGTTCTTCTCTGCTTTCCTCTACTTTTTTTTCTCTCTTTGCAATCCNAAAATGTGGCATACCTGCAAAGAAAAAGGCTGTAGTTTGATCACTAGTAATGATTTATAGAATAGTGCTGTAGTATGGATATCTTCTAGATTTGTGTGGATGGTGTGTATCTAGGACTCCTGTAATTATCAAGACATACAGTTGCTCTACCTAAAAACCTGTCGCACTTCACATGCAGAGATGGAAAGAGGGATGTTTCCCTTCTTAAATAAACAATGTGTTCCTGTACTCTGCAGGCAGTGTAGTATAATAAATGATTTCACAGCACATTCCTAATTAGCTTGCACTGACAGTACAGCATGGAAATTCACAAAGTCACTCAGAAGATCAAACTGAAACAGCCCCGGTGGCAAGTCTTCCAGGCACACGCATTGTACAGTTCCTGATATGTGCTGCAACCACTCATCTGTGTATTCCTTCTCACTCATTTCTTTTCTCTCAGTAGTCTTACAAAAAAGATTTTGTGTGTTACATACTGGAATATTCACAGTGTAATTAGTTGAAAGTGCTGTG